>CAVNZL010000139.1:780000-785000 GCA_963693355.1 Pontia daplidice | reverse complement strand
GTTTAGTCTTTAAAAAGTTTTTAATAGCCACATAATTCTTTCTTAGCATACTTACTCATAAGAATGACCATACTTATAAGCAAGAACTGTGTGCTATAAAGAATTTTACGAAAACAAACCCTATATTGTACACATTTTGCCGGTCATTGCTTACATTGTGACAATCTTTTATTTTTAAATACGTTATTGTAGGCGTCGCGTGTTTTCGTTCCTTGGTATTGTTTCAACAAATTCTATTTTTGTTTTGACTTTACTTAACACTTAAGTATTTAGGTGGGAACTCAAGTGGTTTAAAATAATTAAAGTATAGTATTTCAAAAATGTTCACTCATATTTATGTTATAGGTAGCTGAATGATAACAAAATGCAGTTCATATTAAGAATGTGGACTCATATTATGGTGAACATTATATTTATAGGAATCATCGATATGTTAATACATTCTACAAAAAGAAAAGGTACCTTAAATGTATACCACGGTGACGATATCGAATTTATTACATTTGTAAAAAGCTAGCTTTTTAAAATTTAAAAATGCCTTTTAAAAAATATGACCAAAGCACCATGTGTTAGAACAAAAATTCGAAACATAAATTCATCACCGCAGACCATTACAACAATACAATATCTTTAATTTCCAATAAAAAAAACAGCAACCATATGTTTGTAATGTGATAGCTTCATTTTTGAAATAATAAACTTTATTATTTTTCGCAACGGGGCGCCACCGTCGGGTTTGTCTACGCCTCGCATCAATACAACTACTAAATTGTTTTAATAGCTGTTGAAAATTGAAAGTCATTGACTTATTGTGGCTATCATCCCTTTAACAATGAGATTCTTATCATGGGTGTTATAATTAAAAGCGTGGAATGATAATGGAAGCCTTTGTAGAATTTTTTGTATGGTTCGGTCTATAAATCTTGTATGGAGTTGTAGTCAGAATCTATTTTTGAAGAAAAATAAATAAAAATAAAACCGATGGGGTTAATAAATATGATTAGCTTAGAAACTGAAACATGTATGCTAAGAAATAATATTACAAGTCTATTAAAAACTTTATAAAGAGTAGACTCAGAGATGTGCATGTGACATAATAACAACACTAACAAGTATCTTATGAAATGAATACTATTTGAAATTGGAACCTAAAACTGAAAGGAAGCTCCATAGCTTTAGGTTTTTTTCGATATAGACCGTCCCTGGCATCTAGGGCTAGTATTAAATCGTAAATACTGTATTAATCGTAATGCCTGTACTGTGTGCCAAAAATAAAAATAAAAGTTGATTAAAACAAAAACATCAGAAAACCATGATACTGTTTCAGAATAGCGAAAGTAACAAAACAATAGAAATAGAATAAAAATATTCTAAAAAAGGACTCTTCAGCTAATGGAAGAGGGGTGCTACCCCCTGGTTATTAAGCTGTAATATTTAAAAAAATATATGGAAGTAGCGCGTATCAAAGTTAATCATATTTCTATATTAAAAGCTGACTGACTGATACTGGATCTTCAATTTTGTTCCAGGTATTTTCACTGAGTTGTTTTAAAATTATATATTCATTTTAAGATCTAAACCATGATAATTTATCCAATCTTTTTCCATTGTACGAGACCGAGCTTGCCTATAAAAGATCCATCTGGTCTTCTTCCCCTAATATACTTTAAGTATTCATACAATATGAAACAGTCTAATGGTATTCTTGTTAAGTTTTGTTTTCTTATCCATTTTTGTTTACGCTCTACCGCTGAAACGGTGCAATTAATTTATTTCTCTTAAGATTTGTCTTAAAGCGATTAAATTGGAACATATATTATCAAACAAAATAGAACATATAAAAGGTGCATCAGAAACAAGGCTTAGAGTACGTTGGCCTCAACATAGCGACACACAAGTGTTGTACAAAGGCTGTAGCTTAGTTCTCTTTACAGAATCAGTGGACGGCGAAATTGCCTCAAGTCAGGTAAGCCGCTTTCTTTGATAGAAAGACTCGAGACTGTAATGCGAATTTTATTATACGTCTGTGGATTTTTTTGTTTATAGTAAAAGCAAATGTTCATTTATTCTTATATATTGTGGTCATTCGTACTAGCATCGTGTAAAAAATACCGACTAATTGGAGTAAAGTGGCAGCTCTACTCTCTTGAATCAACTATGTAATTCATTTTATTGTAAACTTTTTGAAAGAACTTTTATTTGGTATGAAATCTCCAACGAATTTGATGTAATCGCTTCCCAGATTGTAACCGAATAGTATTCATGAACTCAAACCCCCGTAACTACTTAACAATCATTACAATTCAGATTTTAATACATCTCAATTCTAAAACATATATTGTTATATTTTTTGTATTTATTTAAGTATTCTGGTAATTTTATATGTACTCGTGTAAAAATAGCTTTGTACCTCTTACGTAAGTATAATGTTAAGAATGCCGTGCTATATTCCACTTGTCATCTACAAATCTTCGTGGACCCACCCATGTCTGGCGAGCGTCCTATACCATGTAACGGCGTCAAACATACAATTATGCACACATTCTTTATACCTTCATACAAGTGTGAAGCCAAGAGCGATATTTTTGATTTTCACTATTACAACTACAACATATTTCGATATAAACGTGAATTCTACATTTATTATCTGACGACTGCTAACTAAATCCTTTATAATTTGTTACTACTAAGTTTTTTTAATGTGTTTAATTTTATTACTGTGCTATTAAAATTAGTAAACTATAGAGTAAAAAAAAGAGAAAGGAAAGCATCGGGTGAGTTAATAAACAATGTTACATACAACTCTGCCAAGAAAATACAAAATTATAAAACACTAGAAATATACTATTAAAATGTTCATGTAAAAATATACTATTTTATTCATCTGTAACTTATTCAAAGTGATTTATTATGAGCAAAATAAATTTATGTAAATTAATATATTTGTTACGTTACTCGCTGTCAACTTATACCACAAAACAAACAACAGAATATTGGCATGACGATGTCCTATAAATAGGAGCAATCGATGAGACAATAGTAGGATCCGATCCCGAGAGAACAATGACTACGCCTGCAACAGCTGTTCTTATCTTAGAACTAGGCTAAGTAGGGCAAGACTTATACTGTGTGAACAAGCCTTCTTGGTAACATACTTCATGGAAAAAGTTCTTCTTAAATACTTTATTTAAAATTGCATAAAGAAACAATATAATTATATTAAAAGGAATATAATATGAGTTAATATATTTGAAAACAATTGGTATTTTTGCATAGGCATGTATTATAATTAATATACTCTATGAATATTTATTAAACGATATGCGATCATAGGTCTTTTGTTATTTATGGCTACAACACACCATAAAACCGCTACAACACGATGTTAAAATGCAAATGTATAAAATAAAATAAAACAATATTTTATAAACCGCATTAAGGATGTATAAGAAGATAGAAGATAGCAAGCAAAAGTTTAAATATTATGCATTTAATGTCAATTTTTTGTATACGATCGGTACTTAGGAAGGCTGCAAGTGCATATTGCGGAATGAGTTAAATTTTCTTCTTAAATTATGACTTAGTAGGCTCAAGTGCTTAATTTATTGCAATTAAGGCAGGAGACATCCCTTTTAATCAAAGGTTCAAGCAGAAACTTCCAGAGATAGGTTTAGCCCTACAAGTACTAAAGTTATAATTGCACCTTGTTTAATTACGACAGTCTCGAGAGCTTTTTAGGCTAGTACTTAACACTCAAATTTTGCATTAAATTTTAATTATCTAAGTTAGGTACCTGTTTGAAGTATACAAGTACAGGAAAGCTTTGAATCGACAAGCTTCTAGCAATTATATTTTTAGTTTGTTTAGCATATATTGATATTTCTATCCATCTTGTATAATAATACCTGTATTATTTACTATTTTCGTATTTTTTGTAAATCTTTATTCATGATGCCTACCTTAAAATTAAAAATCATTAAAAAAAAAATATTACTCTGACTTCTCTGTCCGTGTCGACAGATTGCATCTCCTGAACTGTCTTAGACAGACATTTAAAATTTTCACAGTTGATGTATGTCTGTTGCCACTATTTACAAACGAATAAAATACATATTTGCGGGGGCTCCCATCTCAACTAAAACCACGACCTTCATTGTTTTATCTCCATCGTCGAGTGGACAGCAAATCGTTAGGTTTAGGAGAATCATGGGAACGTATTAATATTTTGCATATATGAATATATTTAACGCTAAAGATTTCACAGATAATAAAACTTGATTACAGTGGTCAAAACGATGCAGCTGCATAAAAGGCGGGACGAATGTTGTTTGATTGATTCAGATGCACTTACAAGTATATGGGAGGAATAATTTGTACTCTCCGCTTCTGGCGAGGATTTGTAACTTGATAGAACTTATGTGGATACGGTATGTCATTCTTTATAAATTCCTTTACAATCCAAAACGTTTAGTCATATTTTTTTTATATACAGGTTTTAAGTGTACTTCTTATATACTACTGGTATTAAGATCATTATCTCAGACAAGGCGATTTAATTAGGTCGGAAGACTAAAATTTCTAAAATATCGTAGGCAAACAAATTGCAATACTTTCGTTAGTCATATTTTATTGCTGAGTCACCTCGTCAGTTTCATATTTTTCATTATTTACAAAAATTTTTTTTTTTCCTGGTTTTTTTTTCCCCCCCATTTTATGGGTTTTTTTTTTTTTTTTATTTCCCTTTCTTTTTTTTAAAGAAAATTAAACTTTTTTTTTTTTTTTTTTTTTTAAAAAATTTTTTTTTTTATATCATACTTTGACATAAGTTAAAACAAACCTAATACATATTATAGAAACCATTGCAAACCGCTGGTTAAATAACAATACGCTATGTCTCAAACGTAACGAGCTCAAAAGACCACCGTATATCTTAATTAGGCTTGGGTTATGAACTTTATCGTTAATTCATAAATTACATTGATAAAATCACTCTACTCATA
>CAVNZL010000139.1:655000-772500 GCA_963693355.1 Pontia daplidice | reverse complement strand
CTTACTTAGTAACTGCCCACAAATTTAATGAACGCTTTTGATGAATGATTGCGAGCTTGAATCACGTTATGTTTATTCTGGATAATTTCTCTACTATATTGTTAAATGTTTATATAATCCACTAAGTTATTGACAGAAGGCACGAATCTTATCGATGATTTCATCAAACTTAAAAATATTATTAATAATAAAAAAATACTACATAGTTTAAAATCGTTGATATAAGTTTATAAATATACACATACATATAAATATACATTCGTTTATAGGATGGGGAGTATTTTTTTTAACTAAATAAGCGATTGACCTTCTATTATTACTATTCAGGAAAATGAAATAAATAAGGTCTCGAATTATAGACAACTGTATTAATAATTCATATGGGCCTGTAAAATAATTCTTAAAATAAAAGTCGTGAAGTGAAGTCATATCTTTTTTCATATGAATTTGATTTGTTAACACACGCCCAAGTTTTTCTTGCAGACACGTCACGTATACTTAAATTTATCGACCGCAAAGGCAAAAAATAATGTCGCGATACAGTCATGAACAGTAAAATATTATGACGGCACCCTGCAGCGGTTTATTTGCCAAAATGCGGGTCTTTATCATTCTACGATACCATTCGCAGCTGACTATATTGTTATCTGTGTTCCATGTGTCTATGTTCTATTTATCAACTCGGTTCTGTGGAGTTTATTATAAAATAAGTTGACTTTTCAGTCGTTCTTCTATATTTCCCTAAGCAGCAACAATGTTCGTACTTACATTTCTTGATATTGTTTGAGAAGTAATTATTTATTTATTTGAGTACCCTAAATGCCAACTATATACGCACATTGCTCGCTGTTTTTTTTGACAAATTGTCGTCCACGGAATGGAGTCCATGATCTCCAAGCTATCGTTTAAAACAAGAAATCAGAACAGAAATCACAATTCCAACACAACACCGTTCTTGTCGTGCTACTTTGTAATTAAAATTGCACCTTTATTGAGATGAATTCTACGAAAGATGTAATAATATTAAAAAACTTTTACCTGAGATCCTAGGAACCGCTCCACTTATTAACACAATGTACGTGAGATAACTAAACTTAACCAGCATTTAGTTTCAGCAAACGTGGAGGAATCCCTTGATAAAAAGATAATTTACGAGCTATTATATTTTATACCAAGCCGTCCTATCGCACGCGATCTGGACAAATTAAACATGTAATATGAAACTTGAAACTTAAGAGAGGACATCTTTCTTTATCAAATCTAAGGCCACGTCAGACTGGTAATCAATTTATATCTTGTATTTAAAACTATAAAGTTACATCGTGTTATGAAGACATTTAGATTGATAATATTTAGATATTATTTTACAAAAACAATTTAAATACCTCCAACGCTTTTTATAACTTTATTAAGTTTTATCATTCTGTTGCTATTGGACTTTTTATGTACAAATTCTGTTATTCATAAGATTTATATATGGCTAATTAAAATATACGCTCACAATAAAACTGTAAACAAAGAACCGCGTTCGAACCGACCGGTAAAACAATTGAAATGCACTCGAATCAGCACTTATGTAGCCGCAAGCACTCGTCCAGCAAAAACCGGCCACATCGAGTCTACTTAAAAAAATACCAGGTGCCTAAAAGGCTTCATTGTTCCAATGGCGAGATTAATAAATCTTTGAGCAGAATATCTGAGATCGATCTCGCGGGATGTAAGCCTCAGGCAGGACGTTATACACAGCCCATTCAGATGCCATGGTCCCACCAAACATGGCCTTTGTCATGACAAAGGTGTCGCGAAAAGAAAAAGGGGAGTATCGCCGATCTACCTTATCAGATTCGGTTCCCTTCCGAGGTCTCAATAGGACAGTGTTTGAATGCGGCTCTAATTCCCCCGGTTATAATAAACGGGGAGCAATTTACTTGCACCGTGTGCGTTGCAATAAAAAGATAAGGCCAAGTTGCGGATAACTTATCAGACATCTCCGCTCGTGTGCTTTGAATAGAAATGATACCACATGTTTAATTGTTACCTATCTTGTCAAAACATCTTCGATGAAATATAATACTAAGATTAATGTTTGAATATACGATATCTGTGTTTTATATATATGGGAAGGAGAGTGAAAACCTTGATCTTACGTCACTTCTAGGTACTTAGTTTATTGAGTAGAAAATAGCACTGTTCTCTAAGCATATTTTAAATGAGTAGTTATTTTTGAATTTGATAGTTAAATTATTACATACAACTTTATTAGAAGTAATTTGGGACATTGCTTTGTCTTTTTTCAATTCTCCTCAACCTCTAGAAGTAGTGAGGCCAGTCCTTTAATTATCCCAGAAGCTTGATACTCACAGCTAACCTGTCAAAACTTACATCTAAAGTTTCTCAGTAATCTCGTACGAAGCTATTCCATAATTAGACCTACAATTGTAAAGCTTAAGAACCGTAGGGTTGTAACGTTCTCAGTTTCATAGTAAAATTAATAAAAAATAATTTACTTAGTGTAGTTGATATATTAATACCTTAATACACATGCAAACTATTCAATAGTTGATAGTAATGAATACTGTAATTGATTAATATTTAATCTTCTTATTACTAAAGCATTGTTATATCTTAAATAATATTTGACTGCATTTGAAGACGATAAATCACTAAGTTTGAATTGATTGATGCATGTCCTCTACAATTACAAACATTTTTCGTTCTCGAAACCGTCAGTAACAATACTAACAATTGGTTCGATCAAACGGAATATTAACTTCGCTTGTCACTTTATCTACGATGTAAAAATAACTGTGATTTCAATTGTGTTTTGGTCCTTATTTCAATCGAATAGAGTTCAAGATACATCCAGGTAGATGAAAGTTATGAAATGATTTATGAGTAACTCCCAACGGGGTTTGATAATCTCATAGAGTAACTCAGAGGTGCACAATGCTACCTAAATTAGCCATGGATGCGGAACCGTGTGTGGTATCAAAAGTCATTCAAATTTATATGAGTCATCCCATTACAAACTTTTAAGTCACTATTTACAGATGCTTTTGATTGTAAAACGTAGATAATGTTTTGTAATTTCCCACGCTAAATGCGCAGTATATATTAAATAATTATATACGAAGCGATTCATACATTTAAATTAGGATTATGTTAGTATTTATATGTATAAATGCATATATAATAAATAATACTATGTATGTACATAGTATGCGAAAATATCCTAAAAATAATCAGCATCTTATAAAGCTTGTTACGTGTCACGACTGGTTGAATATAGTTACAAACATCATAAGTGGTACAATAGTATGAATAAATTAATAATTTATCCAAAGCTTCCCTAGATCATTCAGGTTCCTCATTTTTAAATTTTTAAAAATCGAACAAAAAGCACACTTGACAATCAATCTGTCACGTTGCGTCTAGTAATAAAATCCGAAAAAGTACCATTATTCAACCCCATTGTGGCAAGGTCCCACTGAAGATTACCGGATAACATCTTAACGTCTCTAGGGTAGGCAACATTCTTCATATAGAGATTTTTATTCGATAAGCCCCAGAGTCATCCATAAGAAGTTAGATATGCGCGCATTGTTATAGCTTATCTACCTGCAGGCGAGAAAATTCTAAAAATTTACACCTGAAATTGAGTGCCTAGGTAATGTTAATGACGTTAGAAATGCCTAACGATATACATCTACCTTTGTTAGATAAGGATAATTAATTTTGCAGTCCAAGATCGAAATTGGTTTAATAGAATATACGCAATTCGAGAATATATGACCATGTATGTAGTAAAACATTCCTGTTTTACAACGTATAATCTTCTTATAATGTATTTATTACTTATAAGATTTAAACTTGTAAAATGTTTGCTTTGCTAAACTAACTATACCAAACTTTTCAACCATTACTACATTACAAACGTAGAAAGCATAGAGGCTAGAATGTTTACGAGGCTAAAATATATTAAATTTCTTTACTCTGTATTCTTAAAAGGCACAATTGGATATAAACCCAAATTAACAGACATAAAATAGAAGCCTATAATTACCAAAAAATCATTCGATTTCTATTGAACTAAGTGCACTTTTGTGCTTATGTATACACGTTTTTATATTGTTTTGCTCAAGCCATAACGAGATGGGAATGAACGAGTACCATTACTTGCCACTTATCTCCGCTACCGGTTTCAAGAGAAGTACACTTCATTACTTTAGACGTATCATTTTTTTAATTATCAATGAGATATTGTTGTTTATCGCATGCTTAATAGCTTGATTTACTGTACAGTTGTATGGGAAAGTCAGTTGACTATTTGTCGATTATATACAAGTCATATTAGTAAGTTTTTAATTCCTTTTTATTAAGCGTTTTAGTGTCATTTTAAAAGATGCTGCGTATTTTCTTGAAAACTGCAATACACATACAACGTTGACATTTGGTTTTTATTATAGTTTAATATAGTATCTAGTCTACCAATTACATTGAAATATATAAAAGAATCATTAAATACTTACCAGGAATTCAAATAAAAAACCGATAAGAGTCAACCATGAAGGGCCAAGGAAATCCTACATTGTATGCATTGTCATATGAAAGGTTTTAATTAAACATTAGTAAGGAAATATAGTATAAACGTTATATAATAAAACGACTACTTTTATTTAAGTTAATTTTAAGGCTAAAAGCACCATGAAAGATATTTTACTGCACTAAAATAAAATAGCCAGCACTAGACAGAACACCCGTGAGACTGAGTGAAACAATCTCAAATTTCCTTCGGGGTGAGAATCTCTTTACTTTTTATTAACATTTCTAATGGTACATTAGAAACATGGTTGACATTCATCATGCCGTTCCAAGATAGTATTGTTTGGTATAATGGATTATTGATAATCGTGGGTGTCCCTAATCTTCAGACCTTCTATAGGTTCAAGATGAATCTATATTTGGTAATAAGACCGGCCATCAAAATAAGTGGTCATTTCAGATGTCTTTTATCGTAACGCTATTATTTACAGAGATAATGAAGTTATTTTCTATAGATCAGGTTTTCGAAGCGTTGTTCGTGTGACGTCATGTGCATGGAATGAAATATCATTTGTTTATTATAAGAAGAAAGCACAGGAGCACTGCAAGTACAGACTTTAGTTTAAGCAAGAACTACTAAGCATATATGAATCGCTGTTTATGGACCATGACAATTTAGTGAGTTATAAAATCGTTTAAGTAGTTTTACTGATTCCTACGTATTTATTCAAAAGTACAAAATTTGAAAATGGAATGTAGAATGCAGTTTGTTTCAACTGACTATCAATTGTTTTTCCTATTCGGAGCCATTGTAAAAATTGCGTGACTACTTTAACATGATTTTATCTCAGTAAAACTTTCGTAGTATAATTCTCGACTAATTTAATGACACCTCAACAGAGAATCATTCGGCTTCGTAGAGTTTTGTTTATTTAAATTGGGCTTGGAAACTTTTCGTATAGTGTAGATAAGCTAATCTTATTTAAATCATTAGTAGCAAATATTAACGAACAACTTACTGCCCTAACATATTATGTATGAGTAAAGATATAATAAAAGTCCCACATAACAATTTTATGTGGCATAACAATAACTGGGTTTTACTTCATTAAGTGCAGTCCTGAATGCGTTACCGTTTCATAGTTGCAGTAATTATCAAAACAATGAAGTAAGCGACCTATCTGGGCTACCACTTCGCAATTACTTCGCCTCCGACCCACTTCGTAGAATAGACATTCATTAAGCCCCATTCACTCATAATATTCACGCTTTTAATTAATAGACGCAATCAGGAAGTACCAACAAAAAAGGAGTTCAATTTGCTTTGATGTTGTAACCAGAAATATAGATAGTATTTTCGTTATGTCGAGAATAGAATTTGCGCAGCTTGCTTTATGGAGAGGTGGGATTATATGTGTAGATATAATCTATAATTTGAAGTTAGTCGAAAATTTTCAGTCACGTTGATTGAAGGCATTTTAAAGTTAATAATTTTTTTATTTTTTATTTAATTAATTTATCATCGGATTTGTTTGGTTTTATAAAGATTCAAGAGATTAGTCAACAAGTCGATTCAAGACTTTAGACAAGGTTTTAGTCGATACCAACTGTAATTCTTATTTTGATAATTAACCTTTTGTCTTCAGTCTATCGTAACTACGCACGCCTTTGCGTGAGCACGCGAAACGTCGGAAAAAATTAAAATAAAATATTAAATTTTGTAAAAATACATAACTTAATCCGTTAACAAAGTGTTTTTCTTTAAATGAGTAATAGTTATGTTAATAAAAGACTTTTAAATGTACAAATTAATTGAGGAGAGAATAATTTTGACATTCAATTAACCTATACATTTCTACAAAGAAATTGGAACATCAACTGCGCCCAAAAAATATTAAACAAAGAAACAGTGGACCGATTATAGGTCGTATGTTATGGAGGGATGAAAGATCCAATTTAAAATAGTACCAGATGTTCGTGAGGCTATAAGTTACAGTGACGTGAAATGAACTCTAAATCTAAGAGCAGGAGCAGCGCCAAAAATTAAATTACTATGCAAAGCTTTAAGCTGTTTCGTTGTCATAAGGTTTTAAACGATATTTGTGTATTTCTTACAATTTATAATCAACAAATTTAGTTTTAAAATAACGAAATTGGAATTTTTCTAGTATATTTTATGTTTGACTGGGTTGAAGTATCGTATTTGATTCTAGTAACAAGAGTTGGTGGTTGCCACCCAATCAAAAATCAGCGCTTATATCTAAAGGTGTAGCATTGTATACATGTAAAAACACTTCACTTTATTTACTACACTGATAATTTAATATTTTATATGATTTGTATAGAATAAGATCTTTTACTAATACTGAAATGTAATTTAAATATATTTAAATGTTTATTAATATTACGGGTGTTAAAAATATATCTACATCAACTTTCAGACTTAAAGCCTAACTCATGAATGGACTGAAACAAAAAAACTCAGTTTCAAAACCGGTTTCGTAGTTCAGCTATTCCGTAGCAGCTATTCACTTGAGAGTTAATTATGCTCTGAAAGCATTAGTAAAAAGGCCCTGAATGCGCCGGTAAAACAGTGTATCGAATTTACAGTTATAAAGAGAAAACATTAATTTAACCACATAAATTAATTTTCTATAAACTTAAGTAACAATTTCTTAGAAAAATCAGGAATGGTATAATTTAAAAATGTATACTAAACGAAGCAGTCATGAGGCCATGAAGGCACAATTTAAACACGACGATTTTCAGTAAGTAAAGAGGAAGCGGGTTTTATATTGAAAATAAACATCATAAAATAAAAACAACAACACACACATCTCACTTACACACATACAAAGAATGTTAAAGACATACATCTAGATGCTTTCTTAATCGCGTTTCACAAATAAGTAGAATGAATAATTAAAGCGGGATATGAACGCCAAACGCCATTTCAACCAAAGCAACTTCAACTATTTTTTTTCGGAACTTGCACTAATTATGAAACGTGGATTAATACTTTCATACAAAACCATGATAACATATATTATAATAAGTTTAAATCAGTGGACTTACACTGAATGTTTATATATGTGCCCTTGAAATTGCTCTGCTCTACAATCAACTGTTTATTTCCTCTGAACACATTTTGAGATTATCATGTTTCTACTTTATTTGTTTGACCTTAGATTATGTGACCTTTTTATGTTATGGCCAACAGTATATGTATGCCGGTTTGATTGAACCTTATCAGTGTTCTATATTAAAAACTCATTTTGTCAGGAACCTAAAACAACAATAGTATCGTAAGTGACAAGTAAATTTATTTATTTAACCACATATATAAATAATTATTCTACAATATGAGCAATTCTTAAATTGTATCCATTAAAAAATACAACCACACCCAACTCTACTCGCGTCTCGACGTAATTAATTGTATTAAACTAGATTTTTCTTCGCTGTAAATTTACAGTTAATGCCTCGTAGTTCTATACTTAACCCTGTCGCTATTTATTAGACACGGATCTTACATCTAAGCTCCACCGCTGATACAAAGTATTGATTTTAATCACTGTAAGTATATAATCTGTGGGATTAAAAAAGCTTCGAATGCATCGTTGCAATATGAAGCGCAGTCAACGCGTATTTTATTGATGTTGAATTTGAAATAAAAAAGAAAAGAAATTTTAAATTTCAAAATGCTGTTGGCGGCAAATTTGTTATACGACCTATGTAAATGATTTCACATTCACATTGTACGCCGTTGTGATTAAAATAATTAACATAGACAAAAGCTCATTAGTAAGTCCACTAACAAATCTGTGACACGGAAATCAATCAAATGTTATGAAACAAACTGCAGAGGAAATTGGAGTTATAAATTATTGACGGGTTAATGAGGACTTTGAAGATACACTGCACTTTATAACTGTCATCGAAGAATAGATCTGAGCTAACAAGGTTGTTTGCGCTCATATAAGATTGGGGTTTGGGAATTGTTGAAATGAAACTAAATTTTATTAATCGTTCATTCCACAGTCTTAGATACATTTTTCAAGATGTTATTTTCTATTTAGATGCCTTTTTATATTCTGAGAGACAAATTATGTCTAGTTTAAAGCAAATAAACTGGTATGGTATAGATTATAAAACACAAAGGCTTGAAAATTTTTATTTATAAAATACGTATGTAAACTAGATTAACTAAGTTCAAATAAGCTTTAGAGATCACGCACCAACAAAAACTATCATATTTCAACGAAACTTAAAAACTAATCATATTGTTCTCAAAAATTTTGGTGCAGATAAATTGTTTTCACTTGTCCCGAACGTTACTTGTTCATTAGCGTTTAAATAAATTCATTAATAAAGTCGGAGACAAGTCAACGAACGATCTATAAATCAAATAGTGAGGGGGTGTCAAAGACAAAAGGACTATAGAGTGACATTATGTACTTGACATTGATATAATATGAACGCTACATATCTATAGATTGTAAAATAAATTGGTTCTGTTATGAGTCATGTTAAATTGAATTTCTTTCGCGATATATATGTGTAGACAAATTATCTAGTATTATGTAATTTAATGTATAATCTTATCGGATTAATTTATTAGATTTTAAACCGTAAATGTTCTTTCAATCAATGTTTGTCTTATTGAATAGCGTGGTTGTCTTAAAGATGCACTAGTGTGCTGAAGCTTAAATTTATATTCCAGTTTGTATTTTATTACGTTTCAAGATTAACATGCTCTATACTAACACCATGGGACCACTATCGAGTCTAACGTGTTTTTAAAATTATCGACACGTAAAAACTGACATTTTTATAAATCTACAAATACTCATGAATAGAAATGAATTACACACATATTATTGTGTTAAGTTTATTAGTATTAAGTTATCCCTTAAAAAATACAAAGATAATTTCGAAATATTTACTCTATAGAGATATTTTTGATGAACGTGTATCATTTTGCGATGATGATGATATTTGTGTTTTAGGCTCTATTTATACTCCTTAATATAAAACAAACACACACTGTTTACTTATTTTTACATAATTCTTTGGAATATAAATTATTTTTATAAAATCAGCCGCCTTAAGTAACTTATTTCAACCATAAGCCGATTTAAAAATAACGTTACGAAAGGCAATGTAGCGAAGGCTCTCGGGCTATTTATCTGCGTTACGTGCAAATAAAGACGGTGTTATCACCTCTAATATATTGACTTAGCTTAAAGATTATCTAAATTAATATGTTTTATGTTCTCTTATAGTGAAATGTAAGTTAAAGTAAAAATATAGTTCACCAATTGGTATCATGTGGGTAGGTGACATTACATTATTAAACGTTGGTAAAAGACAACATATAAATGATAATTTATCTTAATTCATACTTATACGCAATACTTTGCACGCGTTTGCATTATCAGTGTCTTCGGAGTTTGTAAGCCTTTTTCATAATTCCTTATTATTGTATAACTAAGGCATTCTATGAAATTCGATATTTAATTTAAGGAAATCAAAAAAGGCTGACGTGTTTTATATAGCAGTCACGTTCAATCTCATTGATCTTCATACACTTAAAACCCTTACTCTATAGTCCAAAATTATTTAATTATCAAAAAAAATTGCTGTGCTTGCTACCTAATGTAAACAAACGTTGAGCCACAAATTCAAGAATTTATATTAAAAACTGTCATGTCGAATGTGCCCTTTACATTCCAACTCCTTTGTGTATTGCCAACGACCTTTCAGATTAGTCTTAATTTAACCACTGTACGGCTTCGGTTTAGCCTAGATAATCTACAATACTAAACTGACATTCCAGTTTATATTAAATTATCATCATATCAACACTTAACAATTGGAACTTATTTTTGGATGGAAATTTGAGGATTTTCAAATGCAAAATTCATATAGTGTATACGCATACAATTATTATTAAAGATTAGAAGAGTAGGCTCAGAAGGTTTGGTATTTGAAGAAACATTTTGTCAATAAAATGACTTTTTATTTGTAATTATAAATGTAATTATGTACCTTGGTTCACTAACGGTGCAAAGGTATAATTATTTAACGATCACAAAGGACTGTCTTAAAATATATTTACACAGTAAGGATACGGTCTTGAAAACAAAACACATCCTAAGCCTACCCAGATGTTTACGCTTCGTTAAATAAGAAAAGCGAAAATTAATTACATCATTTCAATTTCATAAATACTAGGTAATGAAACGTTATTCAGTTTCATCCGAGTTGAAAAACACTTCAAGGTTGGAAAAGGGACCTATTTTCATTCGTAGAAAAGCTCAGTCGCCTGGGGATTAACACAAATGGTTTGAATAGCGTCGTTTTTGTTGAAAAGAAAATCGTTCGCTCAAGGAAATAGTTCTATTAACCACTATTTATTTAGCTAATAGTATAACGATTATCATTGTTACCTTAGCGGTGAATAGCGATCTCAAACTAAATATCTTCAAACATATGAATCCATAATATCAAACATAGTAATACTCGGTATTTCTGGCAACGACTTACAAAAAGGATCTTCATACCTCTTGTAAACAACAAAATTAACACTTAATTCATTAAAATAACTGAATACATTTATTTCAATAAAATTGAAATGCAAATTATTGAATGCAATATCAAAAGTAGCATTGTTTTAATGTGATAATTATCTTTAGTAAAAATCTTTGATAAACTTAAGAAAGTTTTAGAAGATTAAATCAACAATAAATTTACTTTTATAAATACTATAAGGAACTTAATATCCCATGATGAAATAAGTTAAAACAATAATGACTGTGTGCGAAGTCACGATTAAAAAGTATTATTTGAAAACAAATGCTATCAAGATGATTGGTTCGATAGGGCTGTCAAATTTCTATATTTATGGTAGATAAAGGTGGAAGCTATTTCATATATTGCTACATCTCAGATGTTAAGGGACCTGATCATAAAAAATTTCAGGGCATTTTGAGACCTATCTGCTTCTTCATTTGAAACTTAGGCTCTTTCTCACAACATTCCATTCTTTTAAAGTGTTTTTCCATTAGTTATATTTTATTCTATAAAAAAATTAATTACATTATTTTTGATATGATTTGCTATTGCTCCGAATTAATTTTGACTTGAAATTTATATCTTCAATATTCTAAAAATTAATAAAATTAGTCGCTTGGGATTCTTAGTTTCATATAACTACGGGGCCCTTTTTCTGGCAAAGAAAACAATATTTTTATGTTATTTAGTATTTCTCCAACTGGGTTGTCTGGAAGAAATAGCTATCGTAGCTATAAGACCGCCCTCTGTACAAGACATTAATTATAAGTTCATAATAGGTTCATTTTTATTTATCTTTTTAAGTTATTCTATAAGTTTTTTTCCGTTTTTTGTGTGTGCAATAAAGTATTTTTATTATTTATTATATTATTATTACTATTTTAATTCAATTTATTTTTATTTGTTATGTACTTTAAGACATGAATGATAATTGATTAAATACAGAGTGACGTTTACGTAAATTAAGTAATTTGACTGTCCATTGTGTGACTTGCAATGCAAGTATTTTTTAAACTTTTCAGTTGAGCCTTTACGGAGAAGGGGTTACGCGGGGATATAGGTCGCTCAGCCTACATCAGGAAGGTCTTTGGCGTTATATCCGTCCTTAAATATAAAATACCAAACAAAAAAAAAGTTTACTGAATGTCCACTTATACAATTTCATACCTATTTATTGAAAATTGAAGGTCAGTTTCAAAATCGTAGTTATTTTTTATACTAAAGTAAATAAAAAACAGTGCTAAACTCAGTGGCAACCTTACTTCGGCAATCTTCGCTCAAGTGACCCAAGTCTTTGTTATAAAGCGTGAAATCGAAAGTGAATTTTATGAAATATCTTATGTCGATCTCTTTATGAAAGGAGAAAAGTTTATCTGAAAACGAAAGTCGATAAGTTTGGATCACGCCTAGCACGTGGTAAGTGAAAGCAGATTCACGATATCATTGTACATAGATTCGACGTTTTAGTTGAATTGAACAAAAAATATTGCCTAAAAGCTCTTGGGTCCTGAAGACCTTCTTGTCTATGTCAAATTGCGCATGTCATAGTTGTATAAATTTTTTGCACGATATTTTTAATTTAGTAAGTTGGAAACAGGCAGTAATCTCATATGACTTTAAGTGACAATGCCGCCTATGGACACTCATACTGCTCGAAAGCGCCTCATAATCTGTAAGCTTGTCTGCCCTAAGCTGTACTGGTTCAGAAATACTTCGAAGGCTACTTTAATATAGTAGTGACACGTGACAGAAAGTGTGCTAAGAAACGCACAATTTTAGAACAGCAGACATCGAGGTGATACGGGTAATATTTAGTCGATAGACTTCAGCTGCAGGTATCATTCCGGACTACTCCTCCAAATAGACATGTTTTATGATATACATTAAAGCCGTTCCCATTTTTTAACTGATACATAACTATTCCTTAAGTTTGACAAATAATATAAAGAAAGTCTCGTATCTATGAGAAATGGCTAATGTTTAGTGAAATACCTGCAAAGTAATAAACCTACGCTTATGACTGATTAACTGCCTGTTTTATTGTGTGTAAACCCTGCAACGATTTACATATATACAACAATGCAATATATTATGATATCATCAATCGTTATAACCAGATAATGGGAATCAATGTTTATATTTTAGGTTTATGCAAAGTTGTTGGCCTGCCTTCATCCGGGCCATAAATTTATGAAATAGAAGTTGAGTGTTATTTTTATTCGAGAAGATTTATTATGACGTCATATGCAAAGGTATCGGTGGAAGGTTGCTGATTTATAATGGAGCTCGAAAGAGGTGCCGCAGTCCAGGTTAATATTTTTGATTTATGAGGGACAAAAGTTCACAGCAAAGGGAGGCAATTTACATTATCTGTCGTGAAATCTACTTATTTTCCAAGCCTTCAACTTGTATCATATTGGAATTCTGTGAACATATATTTTGTATACTTCATAAAAGTACCAAATAGTGCATTTAGTGTAAATAATACGATAAATTATATTTTGAGGGTTGTAATTAAACATGTAAGTATTATAATCACCTTCATAATGTATTAAGCCTATAAATTTAGTTTTAAGTGACGTGCAAATGTGATCATGTAACGATCCTACTTGAATAAATGATTTTGACTTTGACTTTATTGACAATTATACTTAAAAATAATTCTTATTTGTAAAATAAGAACACACATTTATACTCATACTTGTATCTATATGTTTTGGCACCGCAATTTTCAGTTGCACACATATATATTCATTAGGCACAGTCAAGGTTCAATGCACATTGATCTTATTTTCCTTATTTTTATTTTGTCACTATCAAAAATTGTCGCCCAAAGTATGTAACACCTAACTCTGCAACGAGCTGAAGGTTTTACCCATTCATGCATAAAATATTTTATAACGTTGTACACTTTTAAAAAGCTAACTCAACTGGAAAGTTATGAATGAAGTTTAAAGGTTCCAAGTCTAACAGGAAACATAGTGGATTCTGCTTTGATTTAATATTCGTCTAAGGTTAAATTAGTCTACTAAAACTATTTAAATCAATTCCCTTTTTTAAATATTTCTTTACTGTCCCTTTCAAAATTCATGAATATCAAATTTACAGTACTTATGAGAAAATATCAAACAATAATAACTCATCTTTTTTCTTATAAAGTTTTTGAAACGTTCATTGTTGATCGAAACTTAAGAGATTTAGCATACAGCAGTGCATTTCTATAAAAACAGTTATTTCTTAAGCAAATAGCCTTAAGCACCCATTGAGATGTTACCTTGTTTGAAATCTTCAAAGACAAACATAGGTAAACAAAATATTCATCCTCCTCTACGTAAATACTGCCAGAGTATTAAATACCTATTTGTATGTACATAATTGTCAAAATGCTGTGCGTGGATTTACGTATTCTAACTTATCACACTTTCGCTCCAGCATTCGATGTTATTCATATTAAATTCGTTGCCTGCAAATAATACCTTATAGAGCACGAAATAAAGTTTACTTTAGATGTAAACTCAAAAAATTCAAAACTTAAGCTAAGCACTCTTTTGTGTACAACGCTTGATTTAAAAAGGTCTATGTTTTTCCACAGAGGAACGGTGTAAATAAAAGTCATTTCAAGAAATGAGTTGTACATTTTCTGAATGTTACTAAAAAGTTACAAAATTTATGGCTAAAATAAATAAATACCGTATATATTTATTTCAATCAAAAGCTTTGCAAAATTTAGAGGACCACGCTAAATCTCCCTTTAACTAACTATGTGACTTTAACATTAACAACTACGACCCTAACCCATTCAGTAATCCACAGCTAAAAAAACATTCTAAATTTGAAAAAACAGACAACATCTCCGTACTCTACGTCATGTAAAATAATAGCGAAACGAAACGCTAATATTGTATAGCTAATCCTTTTTGTGATTTCAGAACGGCTGTCAAAGTTGCCAATTGTTTGCTCTCCTCCGAATAAAGAGACCTTAAATGACAGGCCTTTGTATCGTCTTCAAACAGAATAAACATCGTAAATTCATTGCCATACTTTTGTTTAAGCCACACAAATAGATTTTCTGTTGCGAATGATGGAATTCGAACAAAGAGAGTATTTACATTTCTGTATAAGATTACGTTGAAATTATATGTTAAGACTCGTGAAAATTAAATGTTTATCGATTATAAATGAGTAGTCTCGTTTTATAAAGTTATCCATAATTATTGTTGCCGAAACAAAGATAATGTTTGTTTTCTATTTTTAAATATGGCTAAAATTGCTACTTGTGAAACTTACTAATAATAATTTTAATTTAGTTTTTTGATAATGTTTACCTTTAATTAATGTTTATGTATTTCAACCTGATGATTTTCTTCCCAATTAATTATTACAATGAGATTTTAACGGTGTTTATAATCTGTGCTCACATAAAATTTTAGGGAGGCAATGAATTCATCTTTAAAATTGTATTTTTTCCGGCATTGCGAGTGGTCATTGGCGGCGGTATCACTTTTCATCATGGTTATCAGGTGAGCCTCCTGCCCGTATGGCCCCTGTTTTATAAAAAAAAGTCTTGATGGGTAACAACAAGTAGACAAATCATTTTATAGGCATAAACTGTATTTTTTAAAAGTTATTCTCCATAGCTAATTTGATCTTGAGCACATTCGGACATCTTAACACAAGCTAAGTCACTTTGTAACAAATGAATGCTAGTCATTAACTAGTAAATTAAACCAAAATTATAACAAAAAAAAGCAAAATTCTATCCAAATAACGTGAAAAATATTGTTGATTATAAAAATACGAAAAACTTATTTCCACCCTCAATAAAAAGCAATACAACATCAAACAAAATTTCACACAATACATGAGCGTGGTTGAAAAGAAAACTTATCCACGTTTTCCCTATTTTATTTCAAACAAGCAAAGATCAAATAAACGCTTGAGTCGATCCAGTTTATTACACGAAGAAACGCAGAGAAACCCTTTCTAGCTTGTGTAGTGAGCTTTGTTTCTCAGCTGTAATTACCACATTTACAGCTTAGAACACGCCTACATCACATAACTAGTACTTATATATTAAATGCTAAACTATACTGGATTTTATAACATGGTGATTCTTAAACAAAATATCAAAACCTTTTCAGGTTTAAAAATTATTATTATTAATTATTATAAAAAATATTATAATATTTGTAAAAAACATTATTTAAATATTAGAACATTACAGACTTGGACCCGAGATACGTTTATCTTGTTACAGCTATCCTAACTATATACCTATATATAACTGTATAATTATATATAACCAGACCACAACAAACGCATTTGTTCGTCCCACAATAGATTGGAGACTATTGCACCAACTATCGCCATAGGATTATTTTTTTTCAGCAAAACGATAAGGAGGTCACAACTACAAAACTAATTTTAGCAATAGTGATCGACTTTTTCTAAAACTTTACACTTAGACACTTAATTATTAAAACAGTACTATTATAAAAGTTGCAACTCTATGCTTCCATTCAGCAATTTAAAGTAACCTTAAAAGTAAAAACATGCCTTTTTTGAATAAATTATATAATATATTCATAAAATATAATTCAAAAGTTTCAATAAATTAAGATTCTGTTCAAGGATGAAACAGTTTTAATTAAAACTATAAATAACAGCCGATCGCGTTATCCTGCGCATAATTTATATGAAATGGTTTTATTTCACAAGTCACAATACGATAAATGACTAATATCTATATTCGAAAACTGCCTCAGGATAATTTTAAAATAACCTCAGACATTTATATAATATTTATGTATGTACAGAGCTATCCAGTAGAATCTAATGAGGATTAAAATAAAACTATAGGCATCTGAACTGAATGTCTAGGGCCTAATACATGGATAATGTTGATTTGATGTTTATATATATGATGTTTATAAATTTCTTTATATTAAGGTGAGCCATATAATGTAAATAAAGCAGATTATGACTCCCTATACTCCCTATCCTTTACCGATGAAAATGTGGCGGAGCTAAAGATTTTTTTTATTAAGAGTTGTCCCTCTTTAAGAAAAGTTTCACTACTCTATTTAAAAATATACGAAAACACATCAATAAACACATTTATTACACGGACATACAAAAAGAATTATCAGTAATTACGAAAATACATGACTGTATTGGCAAATTTTCCATATATTAAAACATCAAAAACATGTCTAATGGACAAGCCGTATGAAATGTCGATATCTAAAAATAAAGTCGAGCTTTAATTAAAACATAAACCTTCGCCGAGTCATAATCTGAATTCTAATCCCACAAAATGAAACATTTGTACCTCGGAGCCTCCACTTAAGTAAAAATAAGCAGAAAAATACGCATTCGGTTGCCTAAAGGGTTCTAGACGGTAGGAATGAGTAATGGCCGTAATCCGCTTGTGGGCAGCCCTAAGCGATGGCTGAGGCTCTATAAGTTTTATATTTATTATTGCCTACCTCCATTTCAACCAAACCAAATACATTCCAATAAAATTCCTTATTCCGGGCGTTGATTATTATTTAGGTTGCTCAGTATCGCAGTACAGTTCTTACAATATTCATACGTATTCTTTTGTAAATTCTTTCATAGTTCGATACCTTTACGTTATAGAGCCAGAAACCAACATCTAAATTGTACGTTTTATTTCCTAAATAGAAATTTAGTTTGACAATACCTTCACACGTCTAAAACTGTCAACAAAGCGCTGTATTTCAAAATAAAACATTTCCGTACAGTTTAGTCGCGATATATATCAAAGGGATCTTAAGACGTCCCCCAATGTGCTCACCAAACCTCGAGGCAAGAACCAACAATTTGTTAGAACGGCCAGTGATTAATATCCCGTCTTTCGTCATTCCAATCGAGTTAATTTTACCGAGAATGTGGACACAGAGAATACAAATAAAACTGTATTAGAGAGTTAGTTTGTTTTTTAAGAAGATAATTATATAAAAGCGTTAGATGTTAGAAAATCGTAGGATCGAAGTACTTTGATATGTCCCAGATGTACCTACATAAAAACAAATTATTTTTCTTTATGTCAATACAATGCCTTCTATTTCCTATTGTATATTGATTCTCATATCAAATATGATTATTGTTTGGGTGGATATTGAAACCAAGACCTTTGATTCACATAATGTAGGTGATGATTATGCGAATGCTGGTGAAGAAGTTTTCAGAGGCTTTTGACGTCTTATTCCCCTTGAAGGATATATTTATGAAAAATGTCATAAAAATAAACGGCAGTTCTTATCCACACAAGCTTAGTGGTTATCAGGAAATGTGGAAAGCAACAAAAGCATTTTGAAATATCGGAATCTGATTCAGTACTTCCGCTCAAGAATTCCTCGAAAAATATCAATAGTGAAATTCGTTTGTGATATTTTGAGAGCGTTTGTTATGTTTTTAGCTTTCCACTAATGATTTAAGATTTGGTCTGTTTTGTAACAGTTATAAATACGTCTTCAGTATTCCGCGTTTTTATCAAAAAATCAATTATATCTGCTAGCCACTTTTTATAAATTATTGAGTTTGCTTGTGACAATTTATTAAATCAAGTCAAGTTTAGGTGTGTCAGTGTTTTTCTTGTTATTTTACGTTTCTATAAATATTTTTTTACAAACTTTGAGAATTCAATTGTTTATCCATATAGAACACTCAAATGTATAAATTTTCAACTATGAAAGATAACATTATATGAAATAATAATTGAAATTTTAACCATAATTAATATCGCTTAAAGCTATCAAACCAAATTAAATGTTAAATAAACACATCGATTATCGTCACGACACAGAATAAGCATACAAAAATACGCTGGCTTTTTTCAGGTTTGATAAAATATTCATTGAATGATTCAAGTGTTATTCGAAGTCAATATTGAATCATGTTACTTTATATAAAGAGTTGAAATCTAGTTAAAATACTTCTGTCTTAGTGTACTTCAATCTAGGCAGGCAATTGAATAAAGAGCTTTTTATATATGATTCTTCTAAGTTAAAATGTCTTGCGTGACAAGTGTATTTTTAAAGTAAAAAAGTAAATTAAAGAATGTTTTCCACCCTTACATTTTGATTTTTAAGTCAACTTATGTGCGATCGGTGCCTGCATTTAGTTAAAATAATTAATAATAATTAAAAGAATAGATCCCTCAAAAGTAGTAGAGTATCATAAAACGCAGCTTGGTCTAAAGTATTAAGAGAAAAACATGCCTTAAAATCGAAACATTCTAAAAAATTTAATTATTAATAAAGAATCATTGATTTAAAAAACATTTTTAAGATTCCCACTCAATTGGTTTTCTATCACATTTATAAAGTAAAAATTGGTGCATAATTTATCACTTTCAACAATCTATTAAAATTGTATTGATATTGATGAGACACGGAACCGCTCCTTAAAATATATCACCAACGCGCACCCTTAAATAACGTTCAATGGCATCTATAAATCCTTATTCTAATTACCTTGCCGCTTTAACAACATTGGTCCGATATTGAGCTGTTTAGACTTCATTACAGATGAAATTAGTTCGAGACCAAAGTTAATTAGGATTTTTCCAACGTTTTTCCAATACATTTTGTCATTTTCCATTTCTAAAGTACCAAGTAATTAGCAGCTTAATCAGTATATTAAAGAAAATAAAGCTATGAAACGTTTATATTAATTTGCAGCATTTCTAAGAAATTAATTGGAGCCTCCTTATTTTTTTAATAAAATTTCAATTTTATGAAACGACTCTTAAATGTTATCCGTAATATTTCATAAAAGATGGAAATTAGTGGCGCCATATTGTGAGAAAGTCATTCATTCTGGCAATATTTTGAATCTGTAGGTAGATAAGTGTTTGACCTACATTTTCTTTGCTTACTATTTCAATAAATGCTCAATATGAATCGATAGTGGTAGATGGCTTGAAAGTGAAAACTACGCCTAGCTTCGTTATTTAAAATAGTATAATTATTATTTCATGAAATTGCAAAGTGTAAAATCTGATAAAAAATTAAAATTTTATTACACAAATTTTGATTACATTTTCAATAAATACCCACAACGTATTTTAACTGGAATACAAGTTCCATTTAAAATGTAACTCTTAAAGGGAATTTACTCATACAAATTACAAATGGCAATAATGGCAAAAAACTTGATAAATAATGAAATCCTCTGGTTAATATAATTCTGGAAATGATTTTTTTGGAAGAAAAATACTTTCTGTATAAAACTGAAAGTTGTCTGAATCTACTCAAAATTTTGTTTATCCGATAGCAATTTGTAAACATTGGACCGATCACAACCTTTCGGAGTGTTTAAATTCCAAACACGGGTCCGCATCAAAACCCAATCACTTAGTAGGTTATACCAGTACAGAATTAACATAATTTCCCCTATCGGGTTCTGAGTTTATCAAGTTTAATCATATCTACGAGGCATAAAAATAGGCTACAAAAATGAGATACACATTAATTAGATGGCAATTATTGTTGTAAAGGAAATTGTATTAAAATATGCGTAGACATGTTCTAGACATGGGGATGCTATCTTATATCAGAGAAGCTAGTTAGAAAAGATGGTATGCACAAACCTACCTGTCATTGTTTTGAAATAAGAACCCCTTTTCTCAAAAAAAAAATCGAAATCGTTTAGGTACTACGGCTTAGTAATATTACTATTGTTACTGCAATTCAACGATATACTGATATGGTACACATCATCCTAAGAGGGAGCGTTCCATGTTTTAAACAAATACGTTTCCGCCCACAAGGAATGAGATTACAGAGATGTGGTAAATAAATCTTACGAGACTATAGCGTATCTACATTTGGGGCTAACAAATACATTCCCAAGGACTGTCGTTACTATCAACTCAGATTTTATTTTCGTAAAATTGCTATGGATAAAACACCGCCTGCGAGGCCGCTCCAAGGTTCGATTGGCACTGAAACAATTATTTTGTGTTTCTTGGCGTAGATGGTGGATTAACTTGATATAAGTTTACGTTGACATATATTAATTGATTTGTAACGTGCGATATATTGTGCGTGAATATTGGAACTCGTAAGGCATCAAATAGATAAAATACAGCTTTCATATATGTAATGTTTTTTTTAACATTACATTACTCCATTAAAACGTATGTAAAGTCAAACACAAGTTGATATTAAACTTTTATCATAACTGACCTTTTCACAGCTTTTTGATTTATGGCAACACTATCACACGATAAAGATTTGTTATCAACATGCACATGTGTCTGATTTATAGTTACCCCATGAAAGACCTCCCCTACATGTCAAGTTCTCAGTTCGTGTTATTTTTAGGCTAATTAAAATATCGATGGAAACAAAAGATTTAAATATGGAATCGTAAATTCTCATCGGAACTTTTGTTTTACGATAGAACTTATATATAGATACAATTTATGGGGAAATGGTGTGGAAGCAACAAGCAGATCTCGTGTCGGAGGCAATACATATTTTGGTTGCAAAGTCAGAGAAGTAATATACGGTGTTAGATTTGGAGTTGTTTAGTTCGATTTATTTCAATTATATGTAAAATTCTGCCTTCTATACCATCTATAAAGATCACCATATCTTCATATATATAATAAAAAATTGTACAAATTATTGCACAGAAATGCAGTGCATGAAAAACCTCTGCGCAATACTTTAATATTTTATTAGCACCTTTGCCCGCAGTGGATGTGATTATCATTGAATAGTTACTATAACATTAATTTAGCTGTGGCCAATGCAATTATCCCATTCTACTCACCCCAAAATCTCATTGACGATGATTGCGTCAATTGTCCAGAATGCGGGTGGCGACAGCTTGTTGAACTATAAATATATTATTGAAATTATGGAAATATGGATTATTAAGTAACTATGACTAAGTTATAGTATATAAAAATTGAGGGAGAGAATAATTACTTCAATTTATTTGAATAGTACTTTAGTTATTCGAGAAATTTTAAGTAAACAATAAAATGTTTTAAGATATGGTTGCGAATTAATAATTTCATATGTTTGTCTTCTTGGTCTTCTTACTTTTATCAATTCATTTTGTAACAACACAAAGTAGCTATTTATTTTTTTAACCGATCCAAAATTCTCAAGGAGAGTCAAAACAAAAAAAGCGTAAAAAAGCATTCTATTTCCTAATGGATTAACGCTAAAACGCCGCACCGGCTTATCAAATGATGGGGGTCTCTACAAATGAAATGTTGTCCTAATGCTTGGCTTTACAACTCTTTTATCCTCCTCTTTCGTTATTATTCCCCATGTAAGAAAGAGATGGAAAATAATTTAATGAAAAACATAATATCGGGTTAGATGTAGCTGGGTTCGTGTCACACCGCAGGTAGATCAATAAAATGGCCGTTTCATTAATTTTATGTCAGACTGCACTTATAAAGACATTAAAAGCTCCAATTTGTGACTCTCATGACGCGTATTAAATTAGTTTTTGTCCCCTTATCGGAGCCTATTAGTTGTCAATCAGTTGCAACACGCCAATACTACTTGATTTCCAAAGAAATTCCTTAGTCTTGTTTGAACTCTAAAACATTTACACCTAAATACATACATTTAAACTAATTGTGAATTATATGAGATTGAGACTGTATTTTTTATATTTATATATGCGGTTATACTTTGATAAAAACATTGTGTTTATAACAAAAAAAAATTGTAAAAATAATGTAATTCAGTAATAAAATTGATACAAAATAGAAAGCTAGAGTCATAAATATAACAGATTTATCTCCATTAAAACAAAGTACCTTGCCAGTAGCCCGTACTTATCGTACAAATTTATTAACAGATTATAGATATCATAGAAATCCATTCAAAGCGGGTGTTACAAAACGTTATCAAACCGTCAGGGCATCTAGATTAGATAAAACGCAGTTCTGGTTACGTCTTTAATGAGATGCTGTAACTAACGCTGGAACCACACTGCCTCTAAACCGCCGCGGGTTTTAACCGCATATAGTTATCATTAAACGATCGTAATAGACGCGCTGCATATAGTTTTTCGTTACATTAAACCTCATATATAGATCGAATACAAAGACTTTCTTACTCTATAGTCTTCGTATTACATTTTTTACATCAAAAGTAAATCACAGCTTGATATTTAAATTTCTCTCATTTAAGAGGTTGTAAGTGAAATTATTAACGGTGAAATAACCAGTGCGGACGGACCCTTATGTATGCGATAAATATTGTTAAAGAACGTGCATTGAAGGAAGCAGTATGTTGCATAGATAAATGGTTGGAGGCGTTCATAAAGAGCGACGAAAGCACGAAATTGACTCGAAAACTAGCGTGTCTACCGTACGATAATTGGCATCGCTTTGGGTCAAACTCGGATACATAAATTCGATACGATGCAACACCACACTGTACACGTTGCCATATGGTTAAAGCATGACGACGACATTGCGTAAAACAAACCACGATACAGACATTTGTCCATATCATTGATTTAAGATGTCATTTTTACACAGAATTAAGTACTGTATTGGTTCCATACGATATAATGTTTGCACCATATGTATAATTGAAAAGGCCTCCAATTTAGCTATATATACTTGAGTATGTTTGTAGCGTACAGACTTCAATAGTACTGATAATAAATTCATGAAGTGTTTTTGTTTCCACTAAGGTCAAAGTTTTGATGTATAGGCTAAGAGACATACTATAAATCTTACTCAATTTATATAATGTTTTCAGATTAGATAACCATGGGTCGAATAATGAAAGTAAACACGAACGTACGTATAAACATAATGTTAGCGAGGATTTAATTGTTAGAATTCGGTTTTAAATACAAACAATTTTTATTAATACTGCTTTAGTCGGCCTTTAACGACCCTGTTAAGCCCTATGCTAAAAACTAAAGCTTAACTATTACCAAAACAAGAGAACCAAAATTTTAAAGATTTTCTATGAAACAATACACAACTGCATATAATTCGGTATTATATGGAAAAGCTCTTAAACTATAACTTTAGTTTTACATAGTTGTCATTGTGTCGTGTCATAAGCCAGTCACGTTATAGGGTGAGAAAAACAAGTAATTTCAATGCGTCAAAGCTTAGTTTGTCAAACAGTACTACAAAATTATATATACGCACGTTTATCTTGCTCCCTTCTCTCTTCTATTTTGCTCTCCCTCATTGATTATAAGTAACCAAGTAAAGTAAGTTCAGTTTCATTATCCTTATACATAAACTCTTAAATAGAAAAACGTTATCTCCACGCTAGACACAGCCGGTTATAAAACAGAATACAAAGTCCATTTATATAGAGTCATAAAACAAACCCGATATGATAGTCGAGTTGCAAATGTGCTCAAATCGCTATGGATAATCTCTATGCCTTAATAAGGTTGTGTATACCATACACTAGTGCTTGAAGCAAACCACCCACGATTGTGGACCTCATACTTAGCTAATGCCTCAAGTTAGACCATATCGAAACCATGATAATTCCTTCACATATTTAAATACGTATTCTGTATTTGGTCTTATTATATGATGCATTTAATTATGTATTCCTATACCGTTGGTAGGATTACTAAGGTTTGATTAAATAATAAACGTTTAAACTGAAGGATTGCCCTAGTGATAAATTAAAATATTTCATCAATTTATATAAAATATTACGTCTTGCAAAAAAGTCGATTCAAGAGCTTATTGAGATTTACAAGATTTTCAGCTCCAACTCCCAAGGTTTTAAACTAAATTACGATCATGAAACTTTCAAATATTTAAAACATAAATATTTTTATTTATTTTATGAAATAATTCTAAATACGGAAGGCGAGTACCATTGTTACTACCGTTACTTCGCTTCTATAAAATAAATCCTTAATTGTATCAAAACGTTCATGGAATTTAATAAACGTGTTATCATTAAAACATTACGGTCAGATAAGTACCGCAATGGGATTCAAGTCAGTTCTGCGCAGTTGAACAACATAGAGTGCTATGGAAAGAATTGCTCCCACCGTTTTAATTAATACAATTAAATACAATATCGCGAGGAACGAGGAAACCTCACTGAAATATTATAAGAACTATGCTCGGTCTGTTTCTTCTTTCCAGAAGAACATTATGTTTATATGTCATTTTAACTTTAATATTAAGAATGCAGTTAGTTAAATAAACAGATAAGTGCATGTGGCACTAAAGAAATAATAAATAAATAATATATGTATTTCTGTATCAGTACTTATAAAGATTATCTTTAGGCAACGGGTAAGTGTCTAAAAATTTATTTCGTAAAAAATCACTCACTTTATAGTGAGTAGGCTACCGCTATGAGACAATAGTTTGTCAGAGGATCTTGTACTACTACCTACATCTGACATAATTAATCCACGGAATAGTACGTATAATTTTATGTGTCAGAAAACACGTAGATAATTGGTAAACCGAAAAAGGTTGTGTCCATTGGGAGGGCATAGGCGGAGTCCATTACATGATATCCTCTTTGATTTATTGATACTGTCCACTCGATAATCTATATAGAAATAAATATTACCGGATTTTATTTTATCGATATTAAAAAGCAATTATTCATTGGAAAGCTACTTGGTTACGTAAATTATAACCGATAATAGGTGTGTCTTTTTGATTTTTTACACAAATTCAGTTAAAATTTCAAATTCACATTTATATTTTCAATACCTGTTTCTTTTGAAACAAACCACTCACATATTCTTCGATATTTTCCTGCTATAGACAAAAGCAACTGCATATGACGGTATACTCATGACCTTCACCGAACGACACGTACAGATAAAGAAAATGTACAAACAATATTCGAACCCACGACCATGGTTGAGAGACGGTCAGTTCGATAAAAAACTGTCGTTAAATGAACAAGTAAGTAAGTAATGATATTTAATATTACAACATACGTTACCCGCCATATGGTAAAGTGAAGACGCTAATGTGTCGTCATCTATAATTTGACTAATATTGAGTCACAGTCGCATCCAATCCATATAATTTACTTAGCACCTAATATCCCGTTAATGATAGTGTAAACTTCAAGTAGGATAAACCGCAAACTAATGCGCCATATGTAGGTAGACTTTAATGTCAGCTTCTTGACTTTAATATATAGCACTTTACTTTAGATATTTGACGTAAAATATATTTTTGTGAAGCTTTTTTGAAACGATATAAAATTATTTCATATACGGTCAGTCAGCCACATGGTTAGCGTGCGCTATGGATGCTAACACAACTGACATGTACATATATAGTTTTAAAATATCTAACCCGGGACTCTTTGTTCAGTAGTTCGAAATAGTGACCATTGCGACAAAATGTTTTCAATAACAGTAGTTCATTTTCAATATATCTTAGAAAGCACCAAAGTATGTATTTTTTATTTATGTTTTAAGCGGTGATATTACTTGAATTAATACAGTTAATTTTCTCGTGCAATATTCATAGTGACCTCATCCGCCCATTCACCTCTGAACTGATCATTCTCTCACAAATAAATTTCCTAAAAAATAAAACGGTTTAACATTGTTTCGGCTATTATGACGATAAATGGTAAATGAATAAAAGCGACATTAGAGCAAGTGATACGGTCTTAAAGTTCCAAAATCATAAAAGGATAGTAGAACAGTAGAATAATAGTTTGGTTATTCACGACCAAGCATATGGTTAATGTAGATAGGTGCTTCAAATGATTGACATGACGTCTGCTTCAGTCTTATGGCATGTGTTTATATTAATTCATTATGGCTTATAAATATTTCGTAATTCTAAGCGGATGGATTATGTCGGGAGATTGGATTTTATGAGCGTGCTAATTACAGTTATTTATCATTACTGCATTCTGTAGTGGATGTTTCGGTTGTGCTATTTCTAATATGAAGTAATAGAGTATTTATTAACTGGTGAACGGAGGTCTTAAATGAAGCGAGATTTTTTGTCACGTTCAAATCAGTGAGTTGCTAGTTGTGATTTGATTAATCTTTTTAATGACAATATAGTTAAATTTGCTGTGATTTCTCACAGTCGTGTGTGATGTTCTAAACGCTTTGTCGATAAATTTATGAAACCAAAAACATCCATGTAGGGTTTAATAAAAGTTTGCTGGACCAAATTTGTCAATGCCCAATTATTAGTCCTGAGATTTGCTCATTTATATCACCAACAAACAAACTCTTTTTATTTATAATATGAGTATAGAAATTTTAGAATGAATACAATTAGACAGTGTTATCAATATCGCAAGTAATGATAGCTGCAGTAAACGAACGTATCAGAGATGATTCAACGCGTATAATTTGTTGTCAAGATATTATTGAGGCAGTTAAATAATTGAATGAGGTATGAATAACATGATGTCATAATGCTGTTATGAAATGGGTCTAGGGCAAAAGGTAATTAGTGGAAACGCATCTCATGTTCTTGACAATCCATGTACCGAATAATATTGAAATAATAAGCTTTGTCGAAAGCGAGAAACCACAAGGGCAGGAATGTTGAATGGTAAGAGGTAAAGAGTAAGTGGTGGTCTAGACAATTTTAAAAATTTTGTTGTTTTTGATATGAGTCACGGTTTTACGAATACGGTCGTCGAAAAATAGTTTATATACATCGTGGGTGGGTGCACGCTTACACAACAACGTGTTTTCTCAATTACCTATATGTAAGTTTATGTTTGGCAGTAAGTAGATATATATATGTTTGATATTATAATCAGTTTATATAAATATCAATATGAAATATTCCTTATTATTTTTTGCACATCCAGCATTAATATTTTATCCAATTACGCATCTCCGGTATGGTCTAGTGGCTAGGATACCTGGCTCTCACCCAGGAGGCTCGGGTTCGATTCCCGGTACCGGAAGTTGCTTTTTGTTTTTGGCATTGCCAATTATGATTATGACATGTATATAAAACATACTTACACACTTACAAATAACACGGTTACATTATAAAGAACAAAGCTGAATAACAATTTTAATTAAAAGCATATTTAAGTGAGCTTCTAACAAAGAATATTTCTCTTATCGGCTTACACAGCTGATGCACAGACTCCCAGACGTATTAAAATTTTACACATTTCACAAAGATGAACAATGCAACGAATAGATAATATTTTTAACATTTTGTCTCGAACAAAGGCAGTTCCTTTAAGAACTATCTTTTATCTTATCCATAGGAAGTATTTAAAGTGGCCATTTAGCACTCTGGGTTCAGACAAAACCACTTGAGGAGTTCCACTTCCGCCGTTTAGATATTCCAATGAAGTTGCTATATTTTTCAAGTAAATAATTGTAAATCAATGTAATTTTATGTTTAATTATATCTGTACATTAATAATCTATGAATTAAGCACAAATTACTACCACCACATTTTGACCACCTAAAATATGAATCGAACGACAGGTCGTTCATATTTAGGTACCTACCAACCGGGCTAGTACCAAGCTTTCTATTGCGAGTATTTAATAAGTTCGAAACTAATCTTTATTTCGAAAACGATTGAATAGTAAGTGTTTATAAATACAAAATATTGGTTATAAAAATAATCAATAATGTTTTATTTGGATTGAATTTATAGGTAGTGAAGGAGAATTTAACACTGATATTAAATACCTACTTCTCATTTCATTACCGACCATATGCATTATGCTAATATAACAATTTCCTGTTACAAGCCCAAGCGAAATACTTCGCGTGTCGATTGACGATTGTCTAGAAGACATTCCCAGAATATACAGAAATGTTAAAAAATCTAGCGCAAAATTTGCATTCGAGATTCGATTAGGAATGTATAATGCCGTTGTGTCAGAATACAATTTATATCCCTGTTTTATAGAAACGTTAACAATACTTCTTAGAAGGTTCATATGAATGATTTAGAACACATTTAAATTAATCTATTTCTGAATACCAGTTTCCTACAATTCCGGCTTAGTCATTAATAGAATGATTTCTTATCTATGAATGCCAAAATTTGCTTTTACGTTTTATTTATGGCACTTTTAATAAGTTTCTCTATTCCCTTATCTTTTTTATTTCTTTAATATAAGACACTATTGTCTTTATTGGGATTTACGGTTACTTCATAAATTTTGCATTATGGATATTTATTTGATAAGATTGCCAATTTCGATGTTAGACTTCTTCTACAGGGGTCATCCAAAAATCCCGCAATATTAAAATCTATATTGCAATGAATTATGCAATTTAGTGATATTATTCATTGACCCAAGTTAATGAATGATTTCTGTCAACAGAGAGAGAGAAGTCATACTTAATAAATAATTATTAACACTTAACTACAGATTTGAGCATAGATGTTTATCCCAATAAGAGGACGAGACTTTATATAACTTAAAGATCCCTTGAACCCAGTGATCCAGTATGAGTGTGATGGTTTTGACGATTCTCAAGCCTTTATATCTCAAGAGATTTGGGACATTCAATACTTTATCGTGGTTGAAATGTTTAATAGATGTCCATACCTATTTATACAAACCCAGAGTTATATATATTCTATAAAAGATAGTTCCTATTTAATCGGACTTATGAAATCTTTAGCCTCCATGGAGTGATAATTATAAGTGGTAATGCAAAGTAAATAAGCTATTTAGATCGAATGATATAACGTCAACGTTCATCAATGCACGCACTTCCTCCTAAAACCAGGTCAGTACATCTCTCAACCGCCAATGAACTAAATTTATATTATAGTTTATTACTTCGTCATAAAATAATAAGATTTACAAGGTGACAATCTTAAAATTAAGTTTATGCCAGACTTGTTTCTTTATTAGTAATATATTGATAACGTTTTATTAAGGTATGACTTAATAAATGGCGACTTATGGAAATGAGTTGATAATAATATGGAACGGTGTTATAAAAAATAAATATGGTTATTTGGTTGGCGATTTAACACGTGGGTGCTACAGTAACGCAAAGGACTGTTGCCAGGTGGTTAACGCTGTCTTTATCGAAATGTTTGCAGGACTAATTATGAATTAATAGCTTGGGAATTCTCGCCGTATCTGTTTGGGATCCTAAGTATACAAACCGAGGTTCTCGTCTGCAAGTGGCTGGTTTATACATTATTTTTTATTAATAATTAAGACATTTTTAACGTGACACAAACTTTACACATATCAATTAACAATTAATGAAACCTTTATTACTATCTTACATTAATTATCAATTATCGTTTCATCTAACGCTTGTTATATTATTTAGTAAAACATATTTTATAGACAATACATTTGACTAAAATAATGCATTAACCCTATTCAGCACTACTTATACAATGATCGCGTTTCCCTAATTCACAAAAGGAGCCGAGAAAAATCGTGACGGATGTCATGGTGTGCGCCACGCGACGTTTCCATTCTCTATCTGTTTTCGTGAGCACTACAATGGGTTTGACGCTAAACACAGCTATTATGCGATCTATAATAGACAAAGCAACTCGATCCTAGACAATGGTGTTAAATAAAAGGCTGTCGTCATTAATTTTTTCGCTTTTGACATTTTGTAACGGAGCATCCTTTGTGAACTGTGAATTGACGAAGGCGGAAAAATTATCGCACAGCGTGTGAGCTGTTAGCACTGAGCGTGATCAGTGTTTATACGAATACCGACGTTGTATACGATCTATAATATATAATTAAACAGCACAAATGTCGTAATTGTGTATAAAATCTTTTGACCTCATAAATCCATACATAATTGGCTTAATGCGTAAAAACATTGAAAAATATATTAGCCACAAGAAGTTAAATAAATTTTATCTCTTTTCTGACAATTCCTCAGTCAATAAAATTAACATTCATCAAACTAGTATTTACTGTGATTAGCAAATTTTACCAAATAAACAATATATATATAGGTTTATAATATTTGTATAGAATGGTTCCATTGATATAAATTTCGTTATATCGTTATGTAGAAGAATAGGATCCCTATAGATAATTCAGAACACATCCGAGTCTCAAAAATCACTAGTTACAAGCGGATCTAATCGTCCAAATTTATTCGATCTTTTAATACAACAATAACGTTTACGATTCTATACGAACCCAAATTAGTGACGCCGCAGTGTCACCTGAGCCGAAAAGGGAGACCTCACGCGGCACAAAGAACTGTATTTTGGTATCCAATAGTGACCATTCAGTTGGGATAATGAAATATTATCCTGAGAGCATGGAATGTTTTGTACCTCGGTTCTAATATATGAGATTCCTGTAATTATTAACAGGCGCTCAGGGATAATTTGTTGTAGTAGTCAAATGTTAAGGGTTATCGGCTGGTCTTATCAATTTTGAATTTGTGTGTAAAAGAGAACAAATTTGAAGTGCTGGATTTTTTTATCTGCCCTTTTCATAGAACTTTCGCATTCGTTACCATATACATATTTCTGCATCTAAATAATTTTAAGTAGGAATAACATACTCGTGCTACAAATATAATTAATTTATATTATCGTCATAGTCTCATGACGTCGTCAATATACTTGTCTGTTAAATTATCACTGAAACAGATCCACTATCGTGTGCCAAAACCTATGGGAATTTTTACTTTATATTTTTGATAGCCCTATGTACGTTAATGCTTATGATCATAATGAATGCAAGATACAAGATAAGTGTACAAACTTGTTAATGGGTTTTGAGAGTAATTAATTAATTTAATATGACGTTCCTTGATGTTTTTATTGGGATTAACATTTTATTGTATCTCAACAGAAACATGGTTAACACATGAATAAGGCTTCGGCATTTCTTAGTCTGTCTCTTTGCACAAGAGAAATTATGTTATAAAAAATAAGCAATAATTACAACTTCATAATATTAAGTTATAATTGTTTGTGATTTATTCTTTTTAGTTTTGCATGCCTTGCGATAGAATATGGTTTATGTACTTTGTTTTACCTTTGTTAAGACTTTGTTTTTCCCATATTCGCAAACGAATAAATGATTTAAGGTATCAACTTTTATAGTAAGGTAGACTTAAGGTACTGTAATTGTTTATTACATTATATTTCTATTAAATAACAACAAAAATTATTATATTTTTCAACCTTCCCATTAGAAAATTACCAGTTTGTATATTTTGGAAATTGGATAAAAATAGAAAATTATTTATGCTTACTTAAAAGTCATGTTGATGATTGAGTAAATTTTGAAATAGTTCAAAATATCATTACTATCTGGGGTATATTTACTTGAAGTCGATATTTTATATTATATTTAGAGGGATCACCTCAGATCAATCATGTCATAGTAGCGTACTGCTCACGCCTCATAGCCACTTACAAAGTTTATCTGCTTCTTCAAAAGCTACTTTGCAGAAATAGAACAATATCTATAGTGAAAAGTTAGCAGGTCGTTACTCTAGCATCCATTACGAACACTCAAGATAGCTCTATCTTTATGCCTCTGGAATGTAATGGCTAAAATTCTATGAAGATATAAAATTCTACGGATTTACTAAGAGCTTTGCGTCAGCATATGAATATTTTATTGGTAGGTATGCATTATTTAAGCTCTTCGAATATATTTGCAACAGAATACTGTGTTATGATTTTACGAGATTTTCGGATTAAAATGACTATTTAATTAGATATTTAATTAGGTAAATCAAAACTAAAACATTTACACAAATGAAACCATAGGGATGTAATTTCTAAATACTAATATAATATATAACATATCTATATGTTTTATATTCGTTCCATCATAAAAATTATCTATACAACATTGTTCACAATAATTAAATTCGATTAACACATTAAGCCTAACCAGTCGGATATATCGATCAATCAAACTCATCATTTATAGCCGATTCTCTCCAGCAATCATTTAATAGACGCAGTAAAGATACTATCCATCATTACAGTTTTACTCGACATGTTTTTCGAACCTTTTGTATAAAAACTATATTATTTTTTTATAAATGGGGTTTATACTATCACTATACCATTGTTTATTGCAGTAAGTTATACGTCCTGCCAGTACTATAGAGCTGTAAAAATATGAAAACTATAAATGTCATATAAACTATAAAAAATCTGAAACATAACGTATGAAATAAATAGAACGAAATCATAATTATATGGGCAATTAAATATTACGTTCCAACAGAAGGATGTGTGAGATCTCATAATTGATTTGGTTTTGCTTATAAGAATATTCTCAACGAAATGAAAACAGCGCGACGCATCGCTTAAGCTTGTTCATTTTAACATCCCGCTGAGTCCCTTTACGAAGGCTCGTTACCATCAAGACACACATAGCGCCGACACAAGACGTAGAAAATACTTAACACACACATTTCAAAGATCAAAGCACGCGCAATCTGTTGAAAAAATAACGTTTTGGTCCCAAAAGGCGGACCCGTTTACGCGACCCAATTCACGCGAACAGGCCGCCTAAGAAATTGAATTCAGAACGAACAACAAATTCAAACGCGTATCGAATTGTTTTACATTTGACGTATACCTTTTTTAAAATTTTAAAATCGCTACAATAGGCTTTAATGATGCGAGACAGTTTCTTTTCCGTCTCAAAATCCTGGCGGAGATAAGAATTCGACGTATGAGGCTAAACAAGAGATTCGCGATTAAAAAATTTGCTTGATAGGGATCGTGTAGCGATAACGCAAACGATCGATATTGTTTTTGTCAAACAGTAAATAAATCACATACCTGCCGACGAGGTTTGCGTTTGAATTTAAAATCTGACAACATTGCGTTTTCTTGTCCACCGTAGTTTTTAGTTTAATGAATAAAAATTATGTAGTCCATTTGTAGTCTTAAGTGATGATATTAAATTATGTTGCTTTTGCAAACGTCAAAGTAAGTAAAAAGTGGAATCAGTAGTAGCTCGTGCCAGAGTAACCGTCGTGTATTACGTACATTAATCATCTGTGATAAAAGAGAAAATTGTCTGCCTCGATCGTCGGTAATTTTCTTAAGATATAACAGCCCTCAACCGGCTTCCATTTGTTAGAGTCTTGTTTAGAAAATCACATCTGCTAAACTTTATTACGGGCTTTTGACAAAGGTGAGTTGATGGAGGCGCGTAGCAAATCGCGCGATTCAGAGCCGTGCTTACAGCTGGTTGGGCGAATCGAATCATTTATATGTTCACAGATCTATTATTTATGAAAATCGATGGTTATTTTTATAGTAAGAAATAGTATTCTTGCCTAGGATTAGACATGCATTCTTTTGTATGAACTTGAATTTGAAACGGAGTTTTGCAGTCAGAAGTGATTGATGGGATTTTTATAAGAACATTAAATTAAGAAACATAATAATATTTGTACTTTTCTTAACAGTGTTTAATAAGTTATATAGATTATATAACATCAAAGATATCTAATTTATAATCTGAATACATTTCACTCATGGTGTGTTAACCCATAGCCAAATAATATGTTCAACACGGAGAGATCAAATTTCTTCAACTTTCTTTTATTTCTACAATATACATAGTATAAGTTTATTAAGGGTAATAGAACATCACTTATCTATATTTTAATAAACAAAATACTCACCCGTGTATTCCAATATGCACCGGACGATTCCAATTATCTTAAAAAATGTCGGCTTCCGTTTTCAAAATTAATTATTTTCACCAAATCTATCAAAAGTTCGGTTGGGCAAACCGGCCGCTTCCGTATTACACGGGCTCCGGCCGCACTCGCAACCGATCACGGGTTTTTTGCTTCAACTGCAACGATTTGATTGCGCCGCTTTTTGCTCCTTTTCAAATAAAGCCGAGTAATTGTTTGTTTTAACTCTGTAGATTGCGTCCACTGCGGATTCGTTACAGACGGTTTCTGGGCTAGAAAATGAAGACTTCACAACGGTTGAGTGGCCATACGTCTTTGTAATAGTCTACTATTTTATAAGAGCTGTACGTTAACGACTTTTATGTGAGATTCGCTTTTAGAACCCTATTTGCATTGAATGCAATTTAGTACTTTGTAAACGTGGATAATATTTGTTAAAGCTCTACTACACTAATAATTCTGTTACAGAATCCATGAAATAATACAATTTATATATAAAGGTCTATGTCTACTGATTGTACTATCTACGTAAGATTAAAGGAAGAACAAAAAAAAAACAATTTAATATCTTCGTGGTTCTCAGAGACAGCAAAAACACGTCGCCAACTATATCTTCCTGATGTCAGCGAGGCTATAATAAATAAACGGTAAATTGATCAGTTCTTGTTACTTCAAACTCGTTCCTATCAGCAATCTCAGTTTTATGATAAAGAAATGTAGTGTTCTCATAGTAGTTGATATGTGCTAAATATGGCTATGAAATTTTCTAATACCGATATTCTCATTCAGTATTGAATCTGTATCGAGTCTCCGTTTATAGGTGGATATTATTTTTTCACAAACGAATATGGCTTTCACGTTGTTCGCTAAGAATGTTTAGTCGTTGTAACGGTGTCCGCTGTAAGCATTGCAATTATTTCCTGTTCCCTTGTGAAAATATGTATAAAGAATTTTAGAACTTACCTGGATTATTTCATTAATTGCAAGTATCATCCTAATTAGGATAAAATATAAAATTAAAACAATAACTTATTTTGTATGCAATCTATATGTAGCTTCTGAAGCTGGCTTAATGATATACACCCCGGAAGTTTTGTTCATTGGTGGTGCACTAAGAAGTATTTACAAATATTCAATGAATAGTTGAATAGTTTTTTATGGAAGTCATAGATTTTTTCTTGGGAAATAATAGTGAAGCAATTTTTCATATATAGCCAAAATTGTTCAAGGTTTTGTTATAATTTATCCATAAACATTATGAAGTTCTCAGATTCGTGTTTGACTGTGCGTCAGAAAGATTTCTGTGCCAGTGCTGTGCCACTATTCATACCCAAATTGTTTTCCGTAACATTACGGACACTTATTGTTTATATCATCATCATCATCACATCAGCCTACATTCGTCCACTGGTGGAAAAAGGCCCCCCCCCAAGGACCCCACAAACCGGGGTTCCCCCCCCTCCCCCCCCCCCCCCCCCCCCCCCCCCTCCTTGGGGGTTTTCCCCCCGGGGGGGGGGGGGGCCCCCCCCCCCCTATATATTATACAATAATAATAAATAATATAAAACTGTATTTATATGTGTCATAGGAGAATGTATCACCTGATCATAACATATTTATTTTAACACACCTCATATTTATTCCCATCACATGACATTGTATCTTGTCTCAAACATCATTCGCTATATGATATTGGTAACGTGAACGTACTTTTTTATCTAAATATTACCATAGCGCAGGTGGTCTTACGAATCGCGGTATCTTTTTCCCCACATCACTGAATAATAATCATTTGACAGGTTCTCACTGAAATATGTCCGTAAAGGATTAGCTCATGAGCTATCCTCCCGTCATATCAAACGTGTCACAGACATTTTAAGGTGATTAAATATTTGACCCTTGTCCATAGTTAAGGGATGATTTAATATAGTTTTATATTATAAACATACCAAACATACCAAACACTGCTTATAATAAAATTTTGATTATAATGTCTTTGCAAGTGACAAAAAATATTTCATACTAGGAACTATATATATTGAAACATTGTGGTCTTATTATAAAATAAGTCGTAAACATAAAATTTAAATAATACGTACGTACGTTAGCTTTGTTTCACGGATCTGTGCGTACATATGTGTACTTCCCCCAAAAACAGGCCACCGACCAGAACCTCAGCAGGCCAGTAGGCCTCGGGCAAGCTTAGATATGCTTATATCGCCTGTTTATTGTCCATTCGGTTAAGTTGCCCCAATGCCCCAGGTTAACGAAAAGGTGTATTTGAAATAAATAAAACCATAGGACAACGGACATAGAACCAATTAAATCAATAACACTTAAGTATTTAAAATATCAACTAATTTAAAAATCGGCGCAGTCAGTGTTTGTACTATAATTATTATAATGACCCTAATTTTCTTTGTTTATAATAGAATCGCTTACCTGTTGAAGCCCAATGATATGGCTCGACCTATATTTAAACATTTTTTGTGAATACAATTTTCTCAGGATCGTTTTGTTGTAACAGCGATTAAAACAAAATTAACATTTGCTTGAGACGCGATAAGAATTTCTGAGGACCGGGCGAATTCAATTTTATTGTGATGCTAAATACTAAGCTAAATTTTATGTTAGGGGATTATTATATGAGTTATGAATAATTTTGAAACCCTTTCGGAACTAGAAGATCAATTGATTGTGACAAGGGTTGTGTCAAATTGAAAAAGTACCCCATAACTTTTGGTAGTATTTTAACGAAGCGGCCATCTTCATACACACGTAGCGTATTCATATATTTTTAAAGTAATATTTAAATATTGTTTGTAATGTTGACTATATTGAAAATTGTTTCAAATTCATAAGCTGTTATTATTATACTATATATGTATTACTCAATAAACTGTAGTAGTAAATCGCCTTTATAAATAAAGGATTTTAAACGAACAGAGTATTTCTGGACTAGAATTTCCAGAATAATGTACACTATAAGCACATTCGATTTTCCTTTACAAACATAATTCACGTATGTAACTCATGAACATCAAAAATTCACTATAAAGTATAGGCTGGTCATTCAAGTAATAATATAAAAAGTCTTAATTCTTTGGAATTAAAAGGCCGGCACATAAAAAGCATGGCAACCTGACATTAGCCATCCCTTTTAAGACCCGAGTTCCCAAATTTTATAACAGCGTAATGACAGTAAGCGCCAGCGATAAAACTCAATTGTCTATTCAGTTTTGGATTAATTTCAATTTAATTAAACCTCTATAATCCGAATGTACGTTGAATAAAAATTTAGTTAATTGGAAAGCGGGTATTAACATATTTTTGTTAGCTTTGTTTTAAACGGTTTTAAAATTTTATAGATGTACTCTTAAACTGCTCAATGTTGTATAAATTTTATACCGGTGTTTTTCGTTAGCGGGTGGATTGTGATAATCCAGTTTTCACCAATGGTCACCACCAGCCAAGAACCGGATCCTGTGTTCAATATCCGTTAACGTCAACATTGATGAGGATAGTTAGGAGTATTTGGTCTGTGTGTTATAATATCTATCTATAAGAAATATAAATGGAGGAGGACTACGAGAAAAATTCTATTATGTATAGAATGTCTACTGTATTCCCTCTGTAATGTGATTTCTTTCTGTAAAATTAATATGTATTTATTGAAGGATTTATCGTAATTAAAATTTCTTGTCTGTAAATTTAATTGCCAAGGCGACCTGTATTTGGTGCAATATTACGTATTTTTTTAGTTAGAAAAAAAGTCATCGAGCGAAAACTTTTGGTAACTTAGGATGTTTTTACATTTATAAATAAGGATCTGAGTATGTCTGTAAAGACGGTTAATACATGGCTAGTTCTGCGCAGTTTGTCCCGTGTCTTTGCTTATTTCCTACTGTATATTGTATGTTTGATACAAGAAATCAATTTTCACAAATTATAATGATCTCATTTTAAATACATTTATCCCTAAATGTTTTGCAACATTTTGTTACACTTAACTGTTACGTTCTAAGACGTGGGCATCAAAAATCGTTTGTAGGCGTTTTGACATTACTAAATTACAAACCGGAACTGTTTGCCGACAAAGAAAGCGGCACAACCTTTATTTTATAGTCTATGGAACGGAATTGTATAGTAATTACGGACATTTTATAAATAGTTTCGTCGTAATTGTGTTTCTTCTTATTGTTAAAGATATGCCTTTAATATTCATTTTTTTTTATTTATTCCAGCAACATACGATCTGGATTAATTTAATCATCATGTCAGACCATGAGTTAAGTTTGTACGCGGCTTACTTTTTTATGAAATCTTTTGGCGTAATATACAAATTTTGTTAAGTACAGAAGAGTCATCAGGGTAAAAAAATTCAATTGATTTTAGGAGCAAACCGGCACAGAATACAGTTATAATCTTGAAATAAGGCTTACATTTTTGAACATTATATACCATTCGTTCTTCCAACAAAAGTTCTCACTAGATAGATTACAGAGAATCCAAAAATTTCATTAAGACCTCTATGCTTAAATCCTGTATGTTACTCTCAAACATACCAAGTAGTCCTTAAGACTCTTTAATAAAGCCTAAATTTCTTTAAATATCTTTTAACAACACGCAAACCGAGTTACCGTGTTGACCCACGTTTCATCTCATTTCCCGTGAAGAATTAATATTATGTTTGCTTAGGTTTTACATTTGTGTACTCGACAAATATATCTTATATGTATACACATAAAGGGTGTACACGAATTTAGTATGAAGAATACATAATATTTGATTTGAAAATTTGGAATTCTATAAAACATTGGAGCTATGGAACTGTACTAACTAGGACATGTAAACATTATTTTCTATATATAAAATGTCTGATTAAATCATACGGATGAAAATATTACTTAGAGCCTAGTCAGCTCTCTTCGACTCATTTCTTGAGTATTCTAATCAAACGCCTGCATCTGAATGCTATTCGAATCTCTGCTGAGTGTACGGCATATCCGGTTCTTCTTGCCACGCTTGATATACTGGGGTCAATCGGGGGTTTGGGGGCAGCGTTTGACAACTTGCTCATTGGATTAATGATGTAGAGAAATAAATGAATACTGCCTCTGTGTGTACCTTAATAATAATGAAGTGTAAGATCACTCATGAATATTTCTATCAGTCCCCAAAAGAAAGTCTCCATTAAGAAACTTAAATCAGATTTAAATAAAGTATACTATAAATAAAGTCATTTTTTTTATTAACTATTTACATATTACTTTCTTACATCATTAACCCCTATTGTTCTTTCGTGAACCATTCGTAAAACATTCTGTATAATGTAAGATTACTTAGAAAGCAAAATAAATCAAAGAAAAATGATTCTAAGTTGCAAGTTACTTAGGTTTATTATCACGTGTACATTTTTAAGAAGGAAATACAGGAATTGTTGTGGTATCTGTTTGTTCTTCGTTTTTCAATGTACTGCACATTGAGCACGTAACATATTTAATAAAGCCAGGAACACTCGATACATGGCCTAGCAATAATATTACTCTAGTAACAGGTATTTCTTACATGAATTGTACCAATTCCTGTTGTTTCTCTATACAGTATTTAGGACATATTATGTATGTATTTTATAGATGTCAATATAGGATTGTATAAGCCGTAGCAGTTACTTGTTTGCTGAATTTGGAAACTTGGAGTTAGATATATTCGATGTGGCATTGTAGGAATATTTTTTTAACATAACAAATCTGTTTTAATTGTAACGATTGACGGCCTTTTTTATATAAGGACATATAAAAAAACTGAACCTTCGAATGCACAAAATATTAAGTAAACACCTGTATGTATTTAAAATTAACACACAATATTTATTTCAAGATAAAACAATTGACAAATTTATATCTCTCTTCATTTCTTTGTGCGTTAATTAAAAGCGTGTTCACATAAATTAACTGGCTTCTCAAATGACACATGTGATATTGTTTATTAAGAGAAATTCTTAATAAAATGATTAAAAGTGTATTTTACCAAATAAATATTGTACTGGTAAAATAATACAGTCCATACATATGTTTTATGGACAATTTATGTTTAATATTATAAGGTATAATAAAAGAAATGTAAGGATAATATGAAGACTTCTTACATAATGAAGAATTATGCTTTTTTAAAATGGCGAAACGTAATAAAAATTCTTAGTTAGTCTAGGCTCTAAAACTACAGACTTCCTTGGCTTCCTGTTCCTTACTGGTAGTCAATTGCAGCATGTCCTCCCAAGTCCTGAAATTTATAATTAGAAATCCAATGTTTTTCATTTCCACAAAATTATACAGTCAAATAAAATATTTAAACGTAAGACGTTCGTTGACCTGAGGAAAATTAAAATTACCGCAAGGAACGTGAAAATGAACTAAAACGAAAGACGTCTGAGAAATTCCACCTTTGAACTGCAGCTCCTTTATGTCATCAAAGGTGTCACTTGAGGTGACCCACTTTAGTTACTGCTGACGATACCGGATTCAGACGCTCAATTGTTAAAAACATTACATTTCTGGGTTGATTTCTTATGAGACTACTGTGCTGGTATTTTTGTTTATATATACCGAAATAATCACTATGTTAAACCTTTTTTACACATCGCTCTGTAGTAAAGTCAAAATAACGATTTGCTACAAACCTGCCGTTTAACCTACTTTGAAAAGAAGGATCTATTCGTCTGAATAATTTATGTCCTCAATCCGGTAGGATTAGGATTTTATGATGGGATGGCGAGGTATTTGAATTGAAAACTAAATTTGTTTATGAATTATATTTCATTCATTCTAACCTTATAACCTTTATAAGGGACGGTCAAAGGAACCCTTTATTATGTCAAAATATTGTTGGTGCAGTGTGAACCGGATTTCTAACCCTTTTGCTTCAAACGGGTTTCAAATGTTTTTATTGTAAGTACCATCCTCTATTGATGGGTCACATTTCGGTGACAAATTTTCAATAGATTTAAACGATCATATGAATTTAAGGTATCTCTCATAAGAAGACTTAGAGAGTTTATGAATTGCATACGTTTTCGTCTTTAATATCGTATATTGTGTTGTTCATCTTCTGTTAACCAACAGCCGTATACATACATGACGTATTTGGCTAAAACTTTCTTACAAACATGCCTCGATATGTAGTAATATAATATCGTTACAAACAAAACTAATTACCAAAAAGCTCGAAGGATAAAAAGTTCATATACCTTGTCGGCCAGCCCACATACTAATTAAGCCCCTCTGGACATTAATTACGGGAGGTTAATAGTCACCAATGAGCACAAGAATCATTATGTAGATTAGCCTCTGCGCGAGCGCACGTTGCGCGGCAAACCAAGGGCACTATAGAATAAACGTCAGATACGCTTTTAAATACTTAGTTTAAGAAGTCTTACAATCAATATAATATTGATAATTGAATTTATTTTTTAATTTGGAATTGTCTGTAATGACTAGCTATGTGTGTTTACGACCACCGAATCAAGATATGTTTTAGCACATTAAATGTTCAATTTGAAAATATTCGTGTGTTAATCTTTGTTTTGTTTCGCAGGAGGCGTTGCCGTGTTCGCGTGCCGTGCCACCCAACGCATCACGTACGCTCCGGCATTACCAAAATGACCATTACGCTTCATAAAAACTGGATACATATTCAATGAGCTTTAAAATTCTGACTTATGCAGAAATACTTCTAAATTTAAATTTTTTGTAAAATCTGATGAATCAGGATTTCATGAAGTACAAGTGATGACACTTTTATAGTGGTGAAGTCTATTCATAACATTTTTAGTTATATCATTTTTGGTAGGCACATTTATAAACGTACCCAAGTAATGCATATTGATGGTGAGATCATCGGTTCGTTGACATACACATTAAGAACATTATTTGCTAGGAATCGTACCTAACAAAATTTATTATAAATTTGGTTTTTACCAAATATGTCTGGTTCCACTCTTTTAAGTGTCTATGTAATTAGACTATAAATACTACAAATTAATTGATAATCGACGAACATGGTTGGTTACATGGTTTTCCATTCCGTTTAATAAATTCGCAAAAACATCGATTTCTTTTCGTCTGTATACGAGTATATAACATACGTATATTAAGTACGTGAAATGAGTGGTGGGCGGTTACAAAGTACCTCCGGCCTACTGTCAGAATATGACGACATTATCATAAGCAGCTGTCACTGACGTTAAGACGATAAATGAGTATATTTATTATTTTTAAGGGCATAAGAACTTGGCTGGATTTAAGATGTATAATTTAACGATTTACATTATTGTTGCTACTTATCTTAAATTATTATAAATATTGTCTTTAAGAATAATAGAAACAAATTTAGTTTTCAATTCAAATACCTCGCCTTGTCCCCGATCCCATTATAAAATAGAGAAATAGAAATATATTTATAAACTAAATTTAATTTATTAAGCACCTTCGTGCTGTTTTTTTGTTTTAATGACGTCTCATTAAATAATTATTATTTTATACTAATACTAGCTGATCCGGCAAACGTTGTTTTTCCATACAGGTGATTTCGATTTTCAATTAATAAATAAAAAAAGGGTTGTTCATAGAAGGGTGAAAATATAGGATTGTATGTAATTTGTATGTTCTATCATAAAAAAATAGAAACTAAATTTTTTGTCTATAAAATAAAAATAAAAATTAGGGGTGGACTACTCTAAACGTTTAGGGAGATGATAAATAGATGTTGGCCGATTCTCAGACCTACTCAATACGCTCACAAAGTTTCATGAGAATCGGTCAGGCCGTTTCGGAGGAGTTCAAGTTCGAACATTGTGACACGAGAATTTTATATATTAGATAAGGGAACCACCCTTCTTCTACTTATATTTTCTTTGTGACTTGGAACTTTTATTTAGTACGACTAAATTACTCTTTTCAACGTTCGTTATATGCCTAATCGCTCCATCGCCGGTGGCTATGATGTAAACAACGATACTATCAGGTAGTGCTATACGTAATGACCTACCGTTCATAGATACCACAACTAAACGCATGTGTAACGCAAGCCTGTGAGCACTTTTGAATCCACAGATCGGTGTTTCTATGTTTGACATAACACGTCATTCGGCCTAATTTATATAACACCTTCTTCTTCGCGTGCCTCTCCATTACTGGAGGTCGGCTGTCAAACTTTTGAAGCGTCTCTTGCCAAGTGCAGCAGCTCCTCAGCAGTTCTAATACCCGTCCACTCTCTAAGTTACGCAGCCATGATTTCTTCCGCCTAAAAACTTTCCTTTTACCTTAATTTTTTTTTTAATAATACACCTGTGTGCCTGTAAATAATAATTGGATTCAAAATATATTATAATGATACATCCGCATATCCAATCGCGTTATGAATATTGTTACTACAATACCCGATATCACAAATCTTACACGTACAGCATACAAAGGAAAGCGTTGTCAGCCCTAAGAAGCCTGCGCCATGGTATACTCGCTGGCTAAAGTGTAGGAAGCACAAAGAATTGAGAAATATGAATATAAAAATTATATTATTAATATGTATAATACAGTATCATTTGATCATGGTGCCTGCCACATGAACTAAGCTGTAATACACAGCTCGCGGCTTAAATTATAAGATTATTTAATCAGTCTGAAACTGGCTCTGCAAGTGTCCTGCGAAGGCATTACAGAGGCAACTATTGCGATTAGAACTGTATTTGCAATCAAGCAATGCCCAAGGCTTATTGATAAGACTGTACGATAAAGCAAAAATAGGAGATGAAATAAAACTTTTTTTAAATAATATTTCTGAAATTTGATCTCTCTGGAAATATAAGTTGACAAATGATAGATGTGTATGGCATGTTTTCAAATAAGATTATTGTAGTATTAACTGCTATTTAGTAAATGTCACGCACACAAACGAAATTTTGAAGGAAATATAATATCGGAACACATATCACAAACGTTCCAAACAAACTGGTAGGAGGCTCATCTGATCTTATGTGATACCGGCGCTCATGGACACTACAATTCCGGAGGGTTCGGAAGTTTGTTAGCGGCCTTTGAAATGACGATTCACTCTTAATTTGAAGGTCCCTAAGTCGTATTCGTTCGGAAATATCTCTATTGGCAGCTGGTTCTATATAGCGGTGGTGCGCGTCAGAAGGCTTCAGAACCGCTCAGTTCTGATTATACTGGTGGAGTTTCATATTCTGCCTCGATATTATTATACTGTACATAGATATTTTTCATAAATATACACCAAGACCACTGCCAACAGTTATTTATCATATGTAATATTTAATAATTTAATACATAAAATTAATAAATATTTATGTCTTATCTAGAAATATCGTTTGTGATTTGTTAATATATAGTTGATGGAGTATATGAAAGCCTGAAAGGCTTTGAATCACATAAAATATATTTACTGCAAAACTAATAGATTTTACAATTATCATTAAGTTCTGTTTTTATAGTAAAAAGCGATGGATGGTATATTATTGATGAACTCTTGAGTAGTAATAGTAGTACATTTTATATTTGTTATTTTGTAGTAGTACTAAGTGGTAAGTATTATATACCTAGAATGCGTTAGTCAATAGAACAGACTAGTTCCCAACGACCAGGAAATCCGAGTGTGGACTATTGTACCATAAATATATTTATGTTGATAAATTATTTTTCTCTCTTCTTACAGTCACGAGCTACTATGAAGTTTACCAATAGATTAAAAGACCGCCACATTTTTACATTTTTTGATCGTTTCTCCATAAAATTACTTTGAGAAACCCGCCAGTCACACCAGTGGAGTTATTGCTTGTCAAAATTAAATAATATCAAACTGAAGAGGTAATATGTCTGTCGCTCGCGATATATTTAAAGCCATACATGTTTTGTAATACAGCCATACCTGTACCATGTAATTATTGTTACATCTTCCGAGAACAGGGGCGTTCTTAAAACTGCTTTAAAATGCAACCAAATCACATTCTTTGACATTTGGTAATCAATACTGTTTAGTAATTATATGACCACAGTTTACTAATTACAGTGGTTCGCAAATTTGGAAATGCTTGAAAACTATTAAAGCACCAAAATAATAATATATTATAGTAGTTTTACCCACATTAGCCAGGGACTGCATATAATTTTAATGAAATGATACGTATGTTAATTAGCTAAGTGTTATTTATGTATAGTGCCGATTCTAATCAACGATCGTTTCCATTATTGAGAAATAATAATAATATGGTCCAGACGAATTCATTTGATATAGTGATGTTGATTTGGAAAATTTATGAATAAAATATTCATGTTCTACATGACCTACATTGAGACTAGTTAATGCACGTCAGAACCAACACCATTAACCAATAACATCTTTCAGTGTATAAGTGCTCTACTATTTATTCTGTCTAAAATAAATTTTATGTTTCACTACATGATCGTTATACACATGAATTGGACCACACAAATCCAAGCACATAAAACTATTTTTATTTCAGTCCATATTCAAATCATAACACGATGCTATAAATTTACTTGTTATTGACTAAAATAAAACTATAGTAGCTGGTATAAAGACAATATCTTTACTATCGACTATTGGTATAAATTCGATGAACCTCCTTTCCATCTTACCTTGGTATTGATATAACACCAAGAATACACATTTGTGTATTCTTTTATTTTACTACAGGATAGAGATCGCCTCCTGATCAAAAGGATCCACATATCCTTCAGACAGAAGGGGATACTCTTCAAAGCCTGCATCGACAATGCACGACCTATCCTAGTGCGTGCATTACGGTCCCTCCTATACCCACCAGCTACAGACAATACAGACGCGATCTATGAGAATCGCGACTGGACCATCAGTGGACACCTCATTATGTTCGGAACGTCAATCTCCACTATGCGTTGTTGGCGCATATATAAGAAATATAAATCGCATGCTGCGCTCACTATGCCACCGCGTCCTACAAATATAGATCTAAGTCACTTTCCTTAAACTCGAGAATCCATTCGTTTAACATAACAACATAAATGAAACAATTGAATTTTACTATAATTGTATCGTTAGCGGTGGTCGCCATATAAAACAATTGCTTTGCAATTTTATGGCTTGCTGATCGTGCTTGACTTTACTACCAGGTTTTACGGTTCTCAGTACTGCCGTAATACATATGTATTGAGAGCTAACCGCGGTGGATGTTTGAATTTGTAATTTTACTAAAGTGATTCTTCATCTTAAGATGTCGTAAAACATAATAACATACCTAATTTTACGTTACAATCATTTAACGTTCTTCATTTTGGATTGGATTCTTTGTCACAACCAAAATTAAAATGAGTAATCAACACATGGGTTTTGAGAAGCAAACAGTTAATGATTGCAGTATGACATGATACGTTGCCAATATAGTTTTAAACTTTAAATATAGAATTAAGTCGTAGAGTACTATTTATAGAAATAGAGGCTATATATGTGTGATGAAATATTTCCTAACAAGACGGTCACAATACGTTCATTAGAATAGCCATCACGTGACCAACTGTGTAATTAACGATAACTCCGGCTTACTAACATTGTTTTTGCATTGTTCTGTTCAATAAATATCATCCACTTGTGCGATCATGACGTCATATTACATGATATATGAATATCAGGTATGCCTTAATCCATATATAAATTAAAATATAACTTAAAGTTCAAAAGTAAAGTTTTACAAACAGTCTTATTAATTGTTTAATTAGATTTTATTCAACCAACTTCTGTATAGTGAAAAAAATTTTAAGATAGTTCTATAAAATCAATCAAACAATCAGCTCAACTGATATTTTCTCCGCGAAGAAAAACAAATCATTAATTCGTATTCATTAAAGATTGTGTGAGACAATAATACCTGATAACATTCTTATATCATGACATTTTATACACGCTTCATTCCTAACGAAACAATCGCCAATTGTTTATTCCTCTTAATTATGAGCGATCTCAGTGCTTTCTTTGTTCGTAATTTATTCGCAAAGGCCAGCTGGTTGGTATTGTGTTCTTGTCGGAATTTATTGTCTTCAGTAGCCCTAGCATGATAATCATTTCATTTTGTTTATATGACAGCAGGCAAACGGAGGCTGATGACAACTAAATCTTTTCACTATATTAGGCTGTACCTTACTACCATGAAGTCAATACACTGTTGTTCAATTTAGTGTTGGAAGCTTAACACTTTTTATATTCTACTATTATGAACATTAATCTAAATAATATAATGTCTGCCCTCTCCACTAATGGTTTAATTATCCAGATCACTCATTAAATGGAAGCTGTAATAGAATAATTGTTATTGCCTATTAAAAACAAAATAAATATTTATGACATACGCTGCACTATTAATAGCAGTATTTCATGTATCAGTTTCTGAATGGTCTAATGTTTAAACAGAAAATAACTGTTTGTTTAGCTTTTATATGTAACTTAAAACAATTCGAGTTACAACGTAATTTTGACTTTTAAAGAACTTGCATATTATTTCATGAATAAATGCATTTATTGCAAGTTTGAAAACTCTGTTAGATTAAATGATGGTTAAATTAAGAAAACAGATTCGACAATTCGTTTGAAAAGTTTTCGTTGATCTCCAAGTCATTATTTAACGCCTCTTCTATACCGTTCAGATGAGAAAGTAATGACGTATGAAAATTGTACCTATTTCTCTTTATGTAATAACGACAAGAAAAGTACAGAAATGAACTTATAGGGGACATATATTCTAATGAAATTAATTTTTATAAAGTTCTAAACTCAAACTTATGAGAACTTTCCTTTCTTATATCACAAAGCTAGAAACACGATCATCGATTGATAAGAACAGGTTCTAAGCAATTTTCTTTTACAAGTAGTGATCAATAATGATTCGAAATCTTGAATATGAAAATAGGTCTCTCACTGTAATAAGCTATGCAAGAAGCAAAATTACTGACGTACTCGAGGATAATTTCTTGTTATTATAGTATTATTTATAAGCAAGTAGTGGCCTCATGTCTGTGATGCGCCTACAAAGAGTATAAGTGTAGATATGTTTTACCATTGGTCACACAGGTTATAGAAAATAACATATGTACTGAGCTTCAAATTAATTCAATTTAATCTAGTCTATATATTGAATATCTTCATTTTTTCAAAATATATTTCTTAAAGTTACTTAGACAAATTGTTTATTATTTATTTGTTATTAATGTAATTGGGTTTGGTCGGAGTATTAAGTCTATTCAAGTTGGTATTATTGGCAATCATTAGATTTCTACAAAATTTACTTAATGTCAAGTTATAAATATGTATGCCGTAAAGTAAATGCATAGTCTTGTATTTTAAATCTAAAGTATATGGATGGAATAAAAATCGCTTTTTCCAGCCTTGGGAGCCTTGTTTTCCTTAGTAGAATATGATTCCAATATAATTTTTATTATTAAGCACATCTGCTTAAGACGTCCGGCTTATATACCGTGATCCTTTACCGCTCTCAAATATAAACTAAATCCGACTTTTTTATTCGCCACATTTATATGCTGTGTAAGGTGTAAACATCAATTCGTTTTTAAACTGTCAAGTTTTATTTTTCTTTGCCCTAATTCCCAACGCCGTAACGCCGCGGGCCAACCTGTTCCGAGACATTCATTCGGACTTCAAAATTATTCCGATGTTAATAAATCATAGTAAACCGGTAATTAAGACACTCAAGCAGAACTTAGAAAAATAAAGTTCCTTTTTTCATATTAAATACCATTTCATAAGCGATGGTTAACGATAAAGAGTAGAATTCTGTTACCCAATGGCTTTGCTATAACCGGCTATTTGATAGAACGGAATAAATTTTGATACTGTAACTGTTAAAATTTCCCAATCTAATACTAGAAATACACTCGATTAGATATTTTCGGAGATCTTAAAGGGGAATAATCGAACATGCCATGGATTTTTAGCACAATTGTGTTATATATAACTGATTCACTGTTTAGCAATTTCGAAACGTGAGTCCAGCTGGGCAACTAAGTGCATTTATTTCTTATATTTCTATACAATGAACGAAACATTTCTGTAAAGCCAGAAACGCAGTCGCATGCTGAAGCCACTGAGCGAACGCATAGACCTAAGACATTGTGACGTATTCTTGAACATAAAACCAGTCTTATAAGGCATTCAAACTAACCATCGGCCTAACGGTAAGTCACAAATGATTAATACTTGTCAATCCATTGAAATAAACACCAATACGCGTCAAGGTATTCGGTAACAATTCGAAACTTGATTAGCTGTGATTGACGTGTTTTCAATTTAAATACCGTTGTAAGAAAATACTTTGAATTGGCAATTTTGCTGTCGTATTACTAATGTGTGTTTTTATATACTTATTACAATAATATTCAAAAAATATTACCAATATAATACCCGTACATTAGTTATTTACTAAATAATAATGTATGGGGTGTGCTGGTAGTGATAATTAGCGTTTCAATGAAATTTTCTGTGAATTTAACGGAAAAGAATAAAATATATATAGGATTATCTTGGGCTACTATCTCGTACGACTAAAAAAACTCTCGGCCTTGTCTAGTTTACGTGAGAGCGTAGGATTTATGTATCCTTATACGAGACCAGTGAGACGTGCAAAACTTGCTACTGCTAACTGCTAATATGTATATGCAGATATCTAAGCCATCAACTATATAATACACTCTATGAAAATTTAATACTTTTAAATATAAGAAATACTGATGTTATAGGCCAAAATACAATTCCGAAATAGTATGAAATTTTATGTTACATTTTTCATTATACCATAAGCACTTGCAGTATAATTACTTTAAACTTGACTCCTAATCGTAATTTGGCTTAATGACTTGACATATAAAATTTAGGAAGCAATTTGTACACAAGATAGCTATTAAGCATCGAGTAATTATTATTACACTTCATCAAATGTGATATATATGCAGAGGTTACAAATGATAAATGTAGTAAGTATGTTCATTATTTCGACTTGGCGCAATAGGCTAAGTGTACTTCTTTGGGGGCGCTAACGCAAAGCTCTAACTGCGGATTCGTCAAACCGCAATGAAACTTAGATCGCTTTGTAATTAAGCCTCATCTGAGTTGAAATGTTAGAAAAATTACCTCATAAAATTGTTTCTGTTTCTACTTTACGGCTGTCTTTTTGTACACGTTTATTGTGATATAATTAGATTAGTATTTCAATTCCAACACCATTTTTTTATTACTAAATGTTTTGTATACTACCGTTTAAATACAGATAATTATTTCTAGTAAAAGTTTGTCGACATAAAAAAGAGCTTCGAACGAATCCGATTTAGATTTCCACTCTAATTACTTTTGCAAAAAATTAAGCCGAATTAAAGTAATCCGGCCGAAGTATTTTATCGATAAACGATTTAAACAAAGTGCGAAAATCGTAAAATTGAGACGTTTTTTCGAAGGTTATCCGAACTTCTGAATTAGTTTCCGGAACGGTTCGGCCAATAAAAGTTTTAAACAAAAGAATCATAAAACGAAAAGCCCGAGTTCGGTAGCACAACAGGAGAAACGGTGATTTACGGCAGCTCCGGGACAAAATTGCCTAAAACTTTTCAAATGAACTATGAATAGATAGATAGGCTTTAAACATATTTTTATAATACTATTGTTCAGTTTTGTTTTATATGTAAATGTGCATTCTGGTAGCAGATGGACTTTGTCATATTTTATTACGCTTCAGAATAGTGATTTAGAGAGCTTTTTGCAAAGTGAAATATTTTATGTAGATGCTGTTGCTGATTCCTACATATCTGTATATGATACCTATGTCTGTGTTTATGAATACACCATAGTGGTTTGTCTTTGACGTGCAAAATAATTAGCACAGTTAAAACAGCTCAATATTAAAACGTGAAGCCCTTTTCAAGCAAGCGAAATGTTAGGACAGTTTTGAAAGACAACTAAGTCCAAAAATATGCCACAATGTTGACCTTTTACGGTTACTATTGTGCAAAGGGTAAATTTTATTCTGTTATACCGGAAGGGGAGAAAAAAGTTTTGACATAAACAGAACATTACAACGCGCAATAAAACCCTGCGTTGGATCGGCTCTGGTCTGCTGATTCCACATCTGTGATGCCGACGGAACCACTACTATATTTCGTTTACTATACAGATGACCTATACGGCCTTATTGAGACGAAATGGGTTTAATTATTTAGTAAAATCATTAAAATATAACATATTACAATGCCATTTAATGCAACTGTCACTAAACACTTGTGTATTTTTAAATTAGCTCTAATTATTATCAAAACTTTAAGTAAATGAAATTATAAATTTGTCATATACTATTCAAACGGATATTTACTAAAATAATCGTGAATTTATTTTACCTATTTTGTATATAAAACTTGAATGGCTTGAGAAGACCCTTAGTAAGGGATGCCGTATATAACAAAAAACGATCAACTCCGTCGTATGTGCTGTAATTATCAGCGCTATCTTTGAAGTTGTTTTGAATGTCTGAAATTCTTTTGACGGGTGTGAAATTGCAGCGGAAGCGTAAGGTGGTTTTTCTGAAAAATTATAAACCCTTAACATCGTTTATTTCAAAGATAATATTCTCATAGACGTTACTGTAATTAACCACCAATTACCTACTTGCATGAGTTGAAGAGGCTTACAGTTATTAAAGCTTTATTTTAATTTTGTTTGATACTATTTAATACTATTTTTTTTTGTTAAATACTATTTTTTAGGCTTATAGGCATTATAACACATTGCAATGAACAGTAAGCAGTAACCAAAATTGTTGTAATATAATGATTTTCTTTTATTAACGTCGGAATAATTTAAAAATAATGTAAAATATATTTTGCAAAAATACATAACTTAAATCCGTTCATAAAGTGTTTTTTCTTGAAATATAATTCTTATATAAAACTTTTCTTGCGTTGCGATCTACGCGGATCTCTTAATGAATATGGGTCAAGTAACATGAAACAGTTAGCCTTTTTATCATCTAGTTTCCAAATAAAACTCATGTTTATGGAGAGAAATACTTTAAATAAGCTTACGTTTAACAACCCGTATGGATAACAATCACAGTTATTATTAATGTAACCTTACAATTACATATTAGCCTCTTTATAAAAGCCTAATATATACTTCAAATTCTTTGCTCTAGAAACCAATTTTCCTTGAGAAGCAATGTTGTATCTTGAACATTGAGCCGACATCTTTCTCATTTTTATGTAACCATAAAACATAGCAAAAAAAAAAAAAATTCGTTCATCGTTGCTTATAGTTGTTTAATTGAAAACATCAATAAAAACACAATAGCAAGTTTCAAAAGAGCTACCGTCCTGTTTGAGGCTCTTCAAGGCGTAACAGTGGCAATAAAGAGACGTTTACAACGCAAACGCATTCAGAAGCTATACAATCTTTTGTCTTAAGTAGGGTCGGGATTTATTGCTATTTCTTTACAATTTTTTCTCCGACTTAAGTAAGACATAATGTTCTTAGAATTAGAATGGCCGCTTTCTCTTTTTCGACGTACGATTTTATGGTCAATTGTCTTACGCAGCAAAAAGTCTAAAAACACGTTAAGTGAATTGAAATCAAAATAAGCGGACACTGCGAACAAATTCTATAAAGGGGACGAAAATGACTGAGCAGACGTTCTCACATAAATACTTCTTCATTCATTTGGAATTACGATCTTGTTTGCGTCACAAAACATATTTTTAAAATACTAACTTTCTTTGTACGTATACTGTGTTGTGTACCTTGCGATCCGAACTTGATATATTGTGGCACTAAGGTTTCCTTTAGAAGTAAATGAAAGCCCAGCCATTTTATTACATAATAAATATTCGATCATAGAATTAATTTCAAATGAACCGTGATCTGTGAAGCGGCTTAACAAACATACTTTCCAGCCTATGACTCAATAGTTTTAAAGCCATGACGCGATAAAATCCGTGAAATGTATCAAATTTCGTTATAAAACCAGATAGAAAGAAATAAAAAAACTGGTTATCTCTTACAAAAGTACGTTAAATAATGCTGAAATTTTAAAATTTACAGTTACATAATTTTAATGTCATTAATCAATCATCAGAGACTAGATTTTTTTTCAACTTAAGCTTTAAACCATTTATGCTTTACACATATTAATACTGGTTCGTATAAAACAGTAATTTTCTGTTGCATACCCTATTTTTCGAGGAAGGCATAACAATTCGCAACAACAAAATTAGCAAAGAAGCACGTGGCTAGTTGTTGAATACTTCCCGTAAATATCCTAGGATGAAATGTGCGGGAATTATATCTAGACTAACACAAACGCGGCTAATACATTATTTTGGCAAAAGGTAAATACTATATTACATAATTTAAGGTTAATCAAACTGTCATGAATTCAATTTCCTCACCGGAAATGCTCGTACAGTCACTGCGGATATTGTATATTATGTGCTGTTTGTCTAGCGATATTAGTGCGATTCGCACATTAGCAAATGTCAATACTCTGTTAACTACAATACTCTGTTTAATACAAGCTGATAATGTATGTAAAGTTGACATTCACGATCCCACTCTCGTAATTTTTTTACTGAATATTTAAATGGTATTTATAACTTTCAAATGCACACGTATAGAGCTCCAATCACCGCAGCCTATAAACAGTACGTGCTATTTGTAAAATATTTTCTTGTGTTTCTAGACCACTAGTCTAGTCAAAGACTTTCGCTACATAATTTATAAATAACTTAATACGGATTTCTATACGACTAAATAGCTGAGAATTCTTTAAGTGAACGTCAGGTCACACAATTACTTAATGAAAGTATAAAATTGTAAGACTAGAAAGTAGTGGGAAGATGACCGTCATGCTGCTTTTACGCGCAATGACTCGGATATAGCGGAGTAAAAATTGAATGTAATTTGATTATGCTTATTGAGCTTATTATATAATTGAGCTGCACAGAGAAGTAATAGGGGTTTTATGTGATTTCGATTCATCTATAACCAACCAGCCTGTTTTGAACCCCAACTTGAGTTGATACGACCTATTTCATATAATATTTTAATATTAAAAATATTGTTTTCATAATAAGGTTCCACGATAGAAAAGTAAAAGCTTTTAATTTAATATTATACAAACAAATTTATGACATCAGGGTACTTCGCCGCGATGGCCACAGTTACGTTGTAATTATCCGAGATTATTATCATACAGAATGTATTTATATTAGAAGGTTTTACTACATTATAAACTAGTCTATAGTTCTATATTCTGATATGAGGAACCTTCCTCAATATTAATAGTCACGTTTTATAACCGCAGAGAGAAAGCCTTAATAATTTTACACAAAAACATACCGTAGCACACGCGAACTAATGTTATAGAAAGTGTCTCAAAATCTTGATAAATGTACCGCAAAAAATTGTTGTAATTTAAGGAAATCGGAGCAGAAAGTGGTAATTTAAATATAATAGAATGTGTCTCGTTTTGATTTTATGTCAGCGAAGATCCATAAACTTCCTCATGATAGTGACGTTAGGAAGTTGGCAGTTATGAAGTCGGCACATTTCAACTCTAAACAAATTAATATCAGACACCTCCAGGTGTCAAGTGTAAAAAATTAATACAAATATTCAATGTACTATTAAGCCATTGATAGCATATTTTATTGAGAATACTATACGTATCGATTTTGTGACCCAGACATATATAGTACAGATACTACTTATATATAGATACATATATAGTATCTAAATATACATAACCAGTGTTTGATTTTCCACTTATTACGATTCTGGACTCACCTTACGTCAAATTTTCTATTTTTTTTAATCACATAAATTTTAATAAGTATATTTCGATATGTACATATTTTTACAATACTTTACTATCAACGTGTGTATAATACAATTTTTATATTTAAGAAATGAAACTAATTCTAAACGATTTTCTGTGAAGGTGTGGATGCATTTAGATTAACATTATTATATACGAGTTAACAAACTTTTACCGATTTTCCTTTCAATCGGAATTCCAGGTACATTTGATAGTTGTTGTTACGAAAACTTGCGTTATAGAGTTATAGACTAGTGGTAGGCTATAAGAGTAGCACTACCAGAAAAAAAAAATAGGAAATTTATTTCCCTTTTTAATCCAAACGAGTTAGATATATCTAGTATATGTTTATTTCATGTATACGTTGAATTATTTTTAATTAATGAACTACTTGCTAATATAGTAAAAGCACCAATTGTTACACATTAGTTTTCGTATTCACGACTGGAACATCGCTAACGCTCATAAACAATATGTTCTCCGTGTAATAAGTTTATAACTAGTTCAGAGTAATTGACACTTTCCACCGTTCTCAGTGCAACGTTTTATTTGCTTTGGCGGACAAACTTCGACATTCGTAATTTATTGCAAACATTTGAAATTGCCTGTCGCACTGAAAATTAATGATTGGCTAAACAAACTGACTTTATTAACGCGCGCTTGTTTAATTGGAGATTGGATGGATTCCTAAAACTTAAGATATTTTGTGACCGGATTCATTTGAAATTACAACTTTTGTCAACTATGTTTCCAAATCTTTCCAGACGACTTATTTTGTGTGTGCTATTATATAATATGTCCTTACATGTAATACATGTGGAAGTCATTCTAATTTTGTTTTGTCGTCGCAAAAACTTCAATTCGCGGCGAGTCACGAAGAAGCAGATGTCAGAATTGGCTGGACACGTGTTTAGCTTTTAAATTATTTGAGATGAAAAAGTTACAGCATTGTGTCTTGTAACTACTTAGAATGCTTTTAATATAGTTTAAATTGATTTGAAATTTGATTGTTATTTTGTATTTGTTTCGAAGTATTTATAAATTTATATATTATTGGTTGAAGGGCCCATTACCTTCTATTGTGAGCCATAAAAAAGCGTTGTTCATTAATATTAAACGATATATATAATATATAAAAATACTGTAAATTATTTATTTATTTAAAGGTAAAGTAAACTTAATGAAAATCATATACTTAAAAATTTAGGTAAAAATAGTGCATACATACAAGCACATGCTGCATTAATTTAAGTCGGAAAGGCCGGCAGCGCCCTCGCGAGCCCTCCCCCCCTCACTGTGAGGTTCGATGAATATTACTTAGCAACAGGTGAGCCTCTTTATAAATATATATATATATGAAATAGCTTTAGTTCATTGGAAGAAATGCATAGGCCAACGTAAAATAAAACTTAAAAATTTATTTTACAAGAATCCAGCTCCAAGGAGTCGCTACGACCCATGTTTCTTATAGCGCTGGTATAACTTTAAAAAACCATAAACCAAAGTTCACAATTAGACATAACAGTCATATTCCGATTGTTAGTCAGGGCATGTTTGGTTGGTGGAATAATAAGCGAGCTAAGCCGACTAGTCAACTCTGGTCACGCGTCTCAGCGGATATCGCGTCCGGTTGAGAAAAATAACCATCCGTGTTTATATCGTAGCTAATCCTTTCATTTGTATCAATAAAAGAAACCTACTAAAATACATTTATAGTCAGATATAATTCAGGTGTTATTACAAACGTCTGCTGCATGTTTAATAACATATTTATGTGACTAAATTAAGGATCTTTAAGCATCATTTTTATAAAGAATTGAGTTTTTATAAACTCTCTGCTAATATGTACATACGAGTAGACTATAATAACAAAAGACGAAATGTACAGAAACAAAAATATATCATAATACAATGTCTTAATAAGCCTCAGCCAGCCATAGTGGTAACAATGTATTATAAATAAAAGCAAAACTATTTCAAGGCTATTTAAAATCAATCACCGATTAAAGAAATTGAGAAGTAATACCGCATCGTGTAAAAGAACACGGGAGTTCAGTAAAAAATCCCTTTGTTCCACTTTCTTGATGAGGCTCGCGATTTGACGCACTTTTTACATAATACAACTTGCAACATCGCCGTGGTATGCTTTTGACTAACAAGAAATTTGAAACGATGACATTTCTTGGAAAAACTGTGACTTAATTTGATAGTGGCTAATCGCTTTTCATTTATTCGACACAAATAAGACGACACAATTGGAAGTGATTTGTGGGTTTAATAATTTTAAGTTGGTTAGGAAGCAGTAGATATTTAAATATTTGTACTATTTAGATTGCTGATAACAATGTGATTTCATTAAAGAGGTTTGTAATTCGACCAGTGCATATGTTTTTACACATATAGCTTCTATATCCGTGAACCATGATTATGTTAATTATGAATAATAAATACCCTAAATTTATTATTCCAAAACATAACCTGTTAATTTAATTTAAATAATAGCTTTCATTCCTCCTTTATAAACATTTAACACCTGATGTATTTTAAGTAATTCCGAAGAGATTGCATATAAATCGTAACGTTGTTTACTTCAAGAAATATTTACAAAGCCTGCAGTCCTGAGAAACTTCTAAGAACTAAATAAATGCCAATTGAGTGGGAAGGGACAGACTGGATTGGAGCCAAATTGAATTTCCGATTATGGTAACTAGTGCACTTTTGAATGAGTTCATAGCAATAATCTGCAATGTGGCCTAAGATTTATGATAAGTGCACCGTCATATAAGTATATAGACCGAGCAAAGGTTTAATGTTAATATATTGAAATACCTTTAGATCAATACGATTCCAATATATTCATGATTCCAGTAAACATCACAGCTGTGGACGCAGCCGCCTCGAATGTTTTGTGTGCATATTAAGTTACCTTTAGTTTTTTGTATCATTTTCAGATAAGATTTACTTATTACGATGTAATAATTTTATTTTACATTATGTAATAAAAACTATTTGTCAATCATGAATCTCAGTTGTGTATATATATGATTGATTTTTATGACTGAATAGTAATTTAAGTGAATGCATAATATATATAGTTCACCGATAAATAACTCCGATTAAAATTAATTAGACTTTTTAAACAATCAAAAGCAATTTCCCTTTACAGTTTAACCTAATCATTTGATAGCTCTATTAAATATCAAAAGTGTCTTAAATATTGAATTAACTAACTATGATTTGTGGTGTAACCTAATAAAAAGTACGACGAGATTGTTAATAAAATACTGTATTATAAATCATCATCAATTTATTTAATGTATAAATTATATTTCACATCATATCATCACTTGTTTTTGCTATTTACAATATTACAATATACTACAGCAGTCTTTATAAATTTATTATGAAACCTATACACAGAATAACAACAGGCAATAATAAGATCACTTAAATAAATTTTGGTTTAGCACTTACATCTACTAATTACAATATTTACAGGAAGTTTAAATATCTAATTACATATGCACAGTGACTGGAAGGGGTTGAGCCCTAGACTAGGTAAGCTTGAACAGCATTGCCTGTATCAACTAAAGGGGGTGGAGGGGGCCATTGTCTATGATCTCGTCGTCTTCCCGGTGCCATGCCATGTTCTAAAGACGAATAGTCAGAATCTATTGATGAATAAATATGATCTGATATTGGTCTTCCATCCGGACCATAAGCTACTCCCTGGGATTGTCGTATCGCCGAGGGAGATTGTCGCACTTCAGTGCTATATTCGGGAGGTGCAGTGGCATCTTGAACAGGACCACTAATTACAGGCGATTTATTAGGAAATTGTAGGGTTCTATTCCCACTACCTGGTACAGATGAATCTAAAGTATACGTATTGATATTTTTTCTATAATTGTGCGGTCGTGCCTTGTGGTGAGGGTGCGTCACATCGGGCATTATATACCTGAGTCGCTCCCAAAATCTCTTTTGTCCCCATTTCAAGCGCGTCCCGGTTTTTAGATAAGGGCGTAAATCGGGGTCACACATTGCATCCGCAATAACAGAACATTCTTCTATTAATACTAATTTATAAATGCATCCTTTTAGTGCTTCGTGCAGCCCTTGTCGGAATTCGTACCGAGACCATTCTGTTTGCATAAAGTTTCTTGTTAGCACTAGTATTACTCGTTTAGATGCTTCCGCCGCTTCGACCACCGGCGGCGCACATTGCATGTATTGTGCGCCGTGATGAGGTATATCTCTATAATGAAGACATAGGTGGTACGATGGATTTCCATTCTCCAATTCAGTTGCCAATGACTGTACAACAAATTCTTCGTCTTTAGGGCTGTAGCACACATATGCATCGTAAAGTTTCTCACTTTCTTCAAATGTCCCATTAAGTGCGAACACTCGAATTCCACAATTAGTGTATAACCAGACCCGGAGGGAATCTCTAAATAGGAAAAGAACCACAAGGGTTAACAATATTAACATGAATCCGGTAAGAGTTGATACCATCATAGGCACATAATTAGAGACTAACATACTTCCAATAGCTGAGTTATTATCAGCGTAATAGTCGCTGCAGGCAGTGCCGTTCAAATTAAGTTCTTTTTTCTGAGGCGGGCGCGCGTCGCCATTCCAGCACCATACATCGGTAATATCTACAATTTTTTGTGCATTTTCAGCTAAATAAGACGTAAGATCTTGTAAAAATCTACATTTGCAAGACCATAGATTATTTCCTAGTGACAATGCTTTTAAATGAGGACTATTACTAAAAGACCATACATCGAAGTCGACTAATCTATTACCATCTAATCGTAACATTTCTAAGGACTTCAAAGACAAAAATGATATGTTTGCGATATGACTTATCAAATTGTTTTGTAAAAATAATTCTTTTAAATTATTTAATTGATAGAATTCATAGCCTTTAAGTTCCTTAAGTTTGTTATTTCCTAAATGCAATATTTCTAAAGCAGTTAGGCCTGCAAATGTTCTGTTTTGTATACTATCTACATTACTATTATTTACATACAGAGATCTCATCTTTTGCCTACCAATAAATACATGGTTTTGTAACTCTTTAATATTATTACCATCCAAAAATACCTCAGTTGCGTCCATAGGTATTTTGTTTGGTATTTCCATAGACGATTGCCCTGAACAATCGACGACGTTAGTATTCCATAACGGATCGTGGTAGCAGGTACAATTTTGAGGACAAGTCATTTCACAGTCACAAGCATCGTAGTCACAACAATGACAGATTGCAAAACAATGAGTTTCATACTCACACAAAAAGTCCGATGTTTTAAGATTAGGTAGTGGAATATGGGTGCCACTACGAGTATTTGTCATTTTGCACATTACATTTTCTAAGTCCATCACTCGCGGGTACTGTCTCATAGCGGTCATATTGTTTATAATAGGTAGCCACTCCATTGTACAATCACACTGAAACGGATTACCGCCAACATAAAACTCTGGTAATGTTCTATTCACGGGCACTGTCGATAAACGTAAACTATTTAATTCTAAATGCACTAGTTCATTCGCATACATATCCACACGAGTTAAATTCTTCTTATCGAAAAATGTATTCACATGAATACTATTTAAGTAGTTATTATTTATAAACAACAATTCTACACTGTTGGGTATCGCCATAGGTGAGATTTCTACTATACGATTATGACTAACATCTAAAGTCTTTATGCGGATTTCATCTTGAAGTTTGTAATAGTTGCCTAAGTGTTCTATAAAATTACCATGAACATCCAGCCACTTCAAATTACTAGGAACAAATGCATAGTCAAACCACACAAGATGATTTTCAGATAAGTTAAGCCACAACAAGCTAGATAATGTTGAAAATACACCGTTGATGTCCGTTAAAAAATTTCCATCCAATCGTATAGCCTCTAATTGGCCATTACGGGTAAATGTGCCTCTTTCTATGGCTTGAATTTTATTTTTCGCGATGTTTAGCACTTGCAAGCTTGGTAAATCCCAGAACATACCGACGCTCAAATTACCAATCTGATTATCTATAAGACGTAATCCAGTTAATTGGTTAAGATTCTTAAAAGATCCGTTCCTGAAGTCTGATATTTGATTCTCGCCCAAATCTAAAGTCTTTAGGAAGGGCAGTTCCCATAGTGCATTAGGAACTTCGAGAAGCTGATTTGAACTTAAGTCTAGCTCTTTGAGATCAGAGCAGTTCTTAAAAGCTTTTCTATCAATATTTACAAGCAAATTATTATTTAAGGTTAATTTGCTAAGAACGAATAGTCCATTAAATAAATTTTCATCGATTGTATGAAGGCGATTTTCAGCCAAATTTAATGTATGTAAGTTGTATAATGGTAAAAACGCGTTGTCCTCAATGTATCCAATTGAATTGTTTTTCAAGTTTAATATTTGTAGTACAAACAAATCTTTGAAAGTTTTCCCATCAATCCTCGTTAACGCATTGTTAGATAAATTTAAAACTATTAGACGAATCAGACCGAGAAATGTTCCATCATCAACATGATTACTGGTAAGTTGATTGCTTGATAAGTCCAAAACAATCAGCTGTTCAAGGCGATTAAAAATCCCTCTTGCAAGTTCAAACAGGGAGTTGTCATTCAAATAGATTTCCCTAAGCTCTCTAGCATTTGCAAAAAGCCCCTCCGGTAAGGTATATAAACGGTTGTGTGATATGTTCAAAACCCTCATCGACACGAGCCCATCGAAAGCTTCACTAGATATGTCTGTTATATTGTTGTGTTGTAAATATAAATGTTGCAAACTCCTTAGTTTTAAAAGTTCAGACTCAGCAGCAAGCGATTTTATTTCATTGTGGCTTAAGTCTAAATTAAGAAGACTCAGCCCACATCCTTGGCCAAATCCAATCTGGCCGATAGTCCTTATTCTATTGTGCGTCAAATTCAGAGTGCTCAAGTTTTCTAGGGAACAAAATACGCCAGAAGGAACAAACTTTATGTTATTTTGGGCGAGATCCAACGCCTGCAATTCCGATAATCCATTGAATGAGTTCAAAGATAGCTCCAAATTCTTGGTAGGACTCCACTCAAAGTTTTTGGAACGAATCTTCAGTTTTCTAAGCTTCTTCAAATCATGGAAAGTATTATTAGGTATCTGGAGTAATTTGCAGTTGCTAATTGACATTTCTGTGAGACCGGCGACAGAGCTAAAATAATGTGCCCTTAGCGTGCTTTCGAATAATAAAAGATGATTGCATTCGATAGCTAGGCGATGCACGTCTGTAGAAACTGTAGTAATACTTGTTCCATCTGATTCAAGAGTCCGTATTTTGCACAACGCGCTACCTTCAGAGCCCTTGTCGTTCACACGAAGACACTTGTCAGATCCATGAGGAAATATGGCCCAGCTTAGGTGCAGTAACGCACACAGCACTGTTGCAACACTATTCATTATCACAGATTTTTTTCCACTACTGAACGTCTCATAAACACTCCCCGTGGGTCGATACCACCATTTCCGAAGCAAGTCCGTGGAATCAAAAATTAAAACTTTTTAACAATTCACTTCACTGAAGTCCATTTTCTTATTTAAGACTGTTCTTAGTATATACTATTTTCATGTATGAGGTTTACAGTTGAGTTGTGTTATTAAATATTTATAGCTTGTACGCGAGTTTGATACGCTGCGTGACGCGACCACTCTCTGGCGCGATTGCGTTGTGACTGTCAAGCAAAGTGCTTAGCACTTGGAAGTACTACGGAGCACGGGCAAGGAAGCTCTTCACCCCGCTCCCCGCCCCTCTTAAAAGCTCAAACTTAGCGGGCAGGCTATGCCATCTAGTGAGAAGTAGTGGAGCGGTTCTTTTTCATGTCGACATGAGTATTGTATATTTTATTACCTTTTACCTGCTATGGAATAAAGATGTTGGGTTGAATCGAAAAGCGAAGTTTAATAACTGAAAGGGCTACTTGTTTCTCATTAGACCAATGAAGACAATAACATTTGCTTAAAACACAAAAATATAAATATAACATTACTTTTGTTTTAATAAGTTCTTTATTTTCAATAAGTCGTATCTGTATTGCAATAATTCCTAATAATAATTATTCAATATATCGTTCTATATATAAATATTTTATTTACACTTTTTTATTTAAAAGAAACAGAATTGCAATGCATTTAATTATTAATAAATTTTAATATATATTATAATAAAATAATGTATTTTATGGATGATACAGAGGAGCTAAAATTACTAATCACACGTTTTTTGTCTAATATAAATTGGTATAAATACACTAGTAAATTGATAATCTATCTATCGTATTAATATCACTAGATTTAATCGCGTTCTCCGGCTCTTAAATTTTGTCAATTTTAGCTACTTGACAAAAGATGGCGCTACCTTTGTTCCTCTATATGGAAAAGTAATGGATATAAAGAATACTGTAATGTAGATTCCTCTACTCTTGATAAAGTTATAATAAATCAAATTTTATTATTGAATCAATATTGTATAAATAAGAAAAAAATTAATTAGTTTGTTCAATAAGAACACTTATGATAGCTTAAAATGTTAAGTGTATGATAGCTTTACAGTGCCTTTTTGTAAGGCCCTATGTGCTCCGACCTCTGCATTTACTGTCCCATTTCTGAAAATATTCGAACTAGGGCCGACCAAGAATAATTAAACGGCAGTTAGGCACTCGCGACCCTTTCAACAGAGAGAGTCGACCATCGATATGGTTACATACACTTCCTGTCCATGCGCCCCTATTCTATACAACTACATCCAAATCATCTTCGTGTTATGCAAATAAAATAATGTGAATGTCAATATAACACACTTTAGAGTCAATCATGCCATTCAAGGAATGTCTTTCGGAGGAAACACGGGTATCTGCTGTATAACATTTACATAAATCACTTGAATGTGCTCATAAAAGCTATCAAGATGCTTTCAGATTCGAGAGCACAGACGCACTTGGGGTTTCGAAACTCTTCATTTATTCTTTGATATTCTTATCTGTATCCTGGAAATTTTGGATTTATAAGACGCTAACGCTCATAAAAAATAAATCAGCCTAATTGTACTCTTGACTAGAACGTTTCTTCTTTTTTGTCAAATTCTGTTTGCGCTATGAAAGCTTTTGCTTTTATTAATAAATTTTAATGTCCATACAACGGGACCGTTTTAAACTGTCTTAAGGACATTACTCATCCGACAATGCGACGTACTTATATTAATTTATTTATTTGTTATTCTTTAATAAATATTAAATTATTAACAAATCAAATTGAAATTAATATATGATAAGTATGTTTCAAGACGTGGTATGGATAGATAGAATTTAACAATCTCTGTCCATGACGAGATGATATTCAAACTTCTTATAAAGGTTGTATTGTAATAAATTAGAGATCTGAGATGTTATAACGTATTTTAATGTGTTTTAATAAGAACAAGTCTTAAGAGTCTTAAAATGTTAAATATTAATTATTTTAATGATTAATAATAAAAGGTATTAGCCCAAGGCTAATACCACTCGTTAATATTTAAGTTCTGTTGCTTTAATGATCGAGAAAGAATATTTTATTAGTGTTAATGAACGAAATCTCATACAACTGAACTTTTGTCTATCATAGATGAAGTTGTAACATATTTAGTAGTATGCTTTCTAGTTTCTACACATCTATGGAAAACATTACTCTATTGTTTATATGAACAAACCCGTACTATAGATACAAGAGGGCTTCCCAAATACGGCTTGAATGAAAATGCATTATTCCAGTACATTTGTATACTTACCATGAGTGGACACCACAAAGGGCTACGTAATAATATTTAAGACTACGGAAATAAATATTTATGTTCATCAATAAAAATTCTGTTGAACTTAAACGTGACTTTCTTTAAGATATAGAGTTCAATCGATGAAGGTTTGATGGCAAAGAAAAATGTATATAATACAATAAGATATGGCAAGCTTTTATCAAATTTAAAAAACTTCTCTTCCATTTTAAAGTTGTATAACAGTGTAAAAAACAAACACACATATATAGATATGTGACAAACTTAAGCAAGCCTGACAGAGCATTAACAGAAAATCTCAAGAGAAATGTGAAATGTGAAGGGTATCTTTAACGAGGCGCATATTTCCCGACTTCCTATGTCATTTTTTGATTTCTTATTAAAGCAAATTTGTTAGTAAATTATGAAGCAGCATCGAAAAATTAATGGTGGATAGCCTTACTAAAACCTAAATACAAAACAATTCCTTTAATTTGAACTGCTTAAATTAGGTTACTAATTGGGGAGTCGATGTCGCAGTTTCGTGTTTAGGTACCATTAATCGTATTAATTTGCCAAACCACAGAACAAGATGTAATGAAAACTTACTTTTAAAGTTGCTAAATGTTGGATAGTCTGTATTAAAAAGTTATATTTAAGAATAATTAAGAATAAAAGAATAAATTAATAATAACATACGATTATCATACTATACATAGCTAATGAATCTCAAATTATTACAAAAGTGTTATCAATTGTGTATAATTTTAAAGTAGGTTTTTAATAAACAGTATATTTCGAGACAGTTCTAATTCCAAATAGTAATAACCATATCAGAACCTCATCGCATTCCTTGAACTATATTCGTGTCGTATAGTTTACCGAGAATTTGTCCAGCACAAAAAACAAAATTGAAACAGAAAGTTATGACAGTACACCTTTTTATAAACATTCTTTAGTTCAGTGCATTTTTTTAAAGCAATGACGAAACAATAAAAGCGTCCTTAATGACTCATAGAGACACTAAGCGATTAGGCAAAATATTCACACGTTAAGGAGGGCTGCTATTTTTTCCCATATATAACTTTTACTATTCTATTACGTATTATTGCTGGGTTTAAAGAAAATACCGACTAAATCCTTCTAAAGACGGCTCAGCCAGGATTACGGCTTAAGAATGGGTCGGCCAGCACGAATGATTCATCTAGTGGTCGATAAACAATAGTACTTTCATGGAAGTGTTAATTGAAGGTCAGATAAGCTATTCCCAAAATATCGTAACACCGGATGCAAGGTTAACAATTTCGAATTAAGAACTTTCAAGAAGTTTTTATCAGTGTGATAATCTTGTCGTATTTAGTTTTTTTTATTTTGTTGAAATTTTATACCTTTCTTTTTTTACCACTTGATAAACTTTGGTTATTTTAAGTTGATTATGACAATTGATTATAGGTAAAGTATTTTAGTTTAAAAGATATTAGTGATTACAATTTAATAAGTTGTTCGTTTAAAAGCTAAATTCTTTAATTGTAGAAAAAATTCAATAATTTGATTTAAAAAAATATTATTATTCTTGATAAATCACGTTGTATGCAATATTGTTTATCTAAGTACGGGTTGAATTCCCGAAAAAGATTTTGGGAATCCGAATTCGGAATGATTTTTGTTTAACGTTTAAAAAACGACTGCGTCCAGGCATATTCAGCAATTTGCTCTTGGAAATGTATCCGAGCGAGAGGAGTTGTTACATAATAACAATTTGATATCTATTCTTTAATTGTTACGTACAAATAAAACAATTTGAATACAAGTATCACATAAACATTAGGAGTCTATTACATACCCAGCACAGCCGTAATGTGTTGACATCATTATATACCAGCAATAAGAGCTTGACAATGCAGATAGGATCCCAGTTTGGTTGGGGTATGCTAAACATGTATAGAGAAGTTTTCGGATGAAAACTTTATATAGTTATGAATTTAAACATGGAATAATTGAGAGCTTCATTGTGTATGTTTCGGAAGCAATGTTAATAACGTTCATGCAAATTGGATATTAAAGTAAATAAACAGCAATGAGCAACGTTCGAATGGAGAACAAAGGGTTGAATGAAAGTTTCTGTATAAATCGTTACTTGAATTTAACTTTTAGTTAAGAGATATATCTATAAGTAGTATAGTCACGAGTCTCTTATCACTTAAGGTAAAACCTTAATTTTGGCCATACAGCATAGATAAATATTATTTCTTAGCTAAGCTTATTATTAAGTTTTCTTTATCTAATTTATGTTAATTGTGTTACAGAACTATGGTGATACAGAATTATCCAAGTACATGGCGTATAAACATGGATATCTTCCGATAAATAAAAATCACACTCCACACATATTTAGCACTTGGAAGCGTCCTCGTATCTTCAGTAGTGTTTCCTGTTTCGACTATAGCCTTACAAAGAGATTACATACGCCGTATACAAATAAATAACGTCATAATGCCTGGCTATTGTGTACCGGCTAATACAAGTTTCAGTGCCACAATATATGGTACTTAAATTCACGCGGATATATTTTCACTTGAGTTTATTCGATTTAATTTATAGGCAAGATCCGTACTGGTTTAGTTGTACGATATGTTTTATTTAAAAAACGTTAACTTTTAGCGTCCTATGGTTTTAAGATTTGGAATAAATTTCTAAAACTATTGAGCTGCTCAATACTTTCAGAAGCTCTTACACTGAATATTATATAAGCATAAAGTTAACAAAATACCAGTAGACCAATATTGAAGCAATATTCCGCAAAAAACCCACAACCACTCGACGCACGTTTCGCTCCGACACCGGAGCATTTCTACTTCTGATGATGGTCTACTGGTATTTTGTGCTATGGACTTCCGCAAGGTAACGCCTGATTCTATTAATTATATAAAGTTAACAATTACGTATTGCGTCTAATTCTTACGCAATTTCAGGAAATATAATTAATCAATAATCATTTTATAGGCAAAACTTTCTCAAATAACATATAGGTAAAACTAAGTATTATTTTTATTACGATTTTTATTAGTTTACAGTAACCCTCAGCTGTAACAGGATTATAAAAACATCTTTTGACTTTCACTCCAATTTGCAGACAATTATATTAATCCCTGCAAAATTACTATCGCAATACTAAAAAACAAATGATTCAGTTTCAGGGAGTGTCGCGCTAATTTATCAAGATTAATAGCTGACAATTTAGCACTGCCCCAAAGAATGGTAATTAGGTCGCAAAGGAATCACGTGTATTTTTTTCCAAAACAGACGTTAGGGAATAAAGAGGGTAAACAAAGAAACTCGATTTTATACCCTTCGAGAGCTACGGGGCCGTATTAAATTTGCATTAGGTGAAATTGAAATACGCCTCCCAATGAGTTTGTACAAGGGAAGAGTAATAATGTCCTCGATTCGTGAAAATCTTCGCGTCATGCCGCGTCTCTTTGATTAATTGAATCATTTTTATATACTGGGAGAATTTGTCAACGTTACAATGGGGTGCATAGTTTAAAGTTATTACGACGATTTGATAAATATGGAGATTGAAAAAAAATTTTTTCTTCATTGAACTTAAAATATATATGCTTTGCGTGGCTTTTGTTAGCGACTTTCTTTGGTAGGCTAAGGTATATAATGAATTTTGACATCCTAGCGAACAATTAATCAATGTGATACATTATTAATATAGCTAATTTAATTTTAGCTGCTACAATATTAGCAATTTTGAATATAAAGTATTTCGTGCATTTGATATTATGTATATATTCATAGCTAATTTCACCAAAATATTTCGTAATTTCGACTCGTCCAGAAACAATATACTAATATTGTAATTGTAGATGGTATCAATAAATTTTGCCTCTCTAATTAATCGTCTCTCAAAAAACGCATTTTCCTTTATTCAAGTTGCACTAAAAAATCAGTAGTGAGTCATGTCGTTTAACTCACGTCTTTCCTTATATCAACACTCAAATCTTTCCACCACACGTACGCTTTAAATTAATTTTAACTGCACGCCTTTGCTTTTATAATTATCGGACCATCTGAGTTAAACAAATACAATTTTTGCATTAACTTTTAGACGCGTTTAAAAACTGCTGTGCTAATTGTAGCATATACAAGTAAGATTCATAAGCTTTATATATTATAATAAGGAAAAAAATGCTTCTAGTAATACTGAAGATCCTTGTCCATATTGAAATCAGAGTATTGCACAAATTATGTGCAAATATTTTGTATGAACACAGTATGTATATTAAAAATTATGCTTCTTATATAATGTATTCTTGATTATTGAATTTTGAGTTTTTGGAATACTGTAAAGAGAACCATATCAAATATTCAATTATAAATAACCTTTAAGGGCTCTTTTTGCTCACGGTAACCACAAGATAAGCTATTTGTTAAAACAATTGACAATTATATACTCTATAATATATTATAAAACATTTCTTATAAAACCCGCCCATTATGAAATATGTTAGCAAATTGAACGACAATCATTCTGGTTTGGGAAAAAGTTATAAGTTGTATGTGGTTTCAAATTGATTATATTTTTTTCTTTTTTGAGGAGCGAAGAGAAACTTGATGGAGCCACCCAGATTTCTATGTGCGACAATGACATGCCTTATGGCGTACAAAGCTCTTTTAGGTCATATTTTGTTTATCAGATCGTTAGGTCCGGTACGCACGTCACGACTACCACGGTATAGGCACGCGCCTCAAAATTATCATAAACAAAAGAAAAGATAACAAATGTTAAATTTGACAAGATCAAAATTTTTCATTCAAGGATCGGATTTTTTTCAAATAAGTTGTATTATATTGCTGCAGTTGTGAAAAATAATAAAATATAAAGTTTCTCTTAAAAAACAAAAAAAAATGCATACTATTTTGTACGGTTGAGAAATAATTTCTAATTATCTGAATTGTTACATAAAATCTACAACCTAGTGTATATTATTATTATAGATTGCCTTACCATAATATATTGCAGTTCTGGCTGCCTAAAACACTCACCGCACCTCCAAATTAGTATAAGAGTAACCGTCAAAGACAATTTAAATTTTGTACATAAATAGAACAAGTAGTCTTTTCTAAGTCACAATCTAAATGTTGTGCATACGAGTAAAAAAAAGCAAGTACTCATAACTCTGTGTATCAACACATTAGTAGAAGCTAATGAACTTTTATTATTTTTGTCCTGTTCAAAGCGATGAATGACGGCGCGTGAATGACAAACTTCGATGTAGGTAAGGTAGGTCGACTGTGCTAATGACGCGTTTACTACGAAAGAACTCTTCATGTCGGTCACCATTAAATGCTGCGTTTTTAAAATAATATTAAAATTTGTTACGTTAAGAAAATCGCTTATTTTACGTGGAAACATGTTTATGTGGAACATAAAATATATATTAATGTATTTTATTTATAATATTGGGAATGGCATGCTACCGTAGAGATCGCAAATGGCCGGAGGCCGGTTTTTCTTAAGGGGTGGGGGAAAAGGGTTTTCTTACATAGTTTTCAATCAAGAAGAAATTTATTTGTAGAATAATAATTAATGGTCAAGTATTTTCGCTCATTTAACTTTTTATATATTTAATTATTTAAATGCAGTTACGAGCTACAGAAATAATGTAACACGTAGGTTACATTAACATTAAACGAAAAATCGCATCATATATGAAGTGGCACTATGATGACTGTGACATGTTGATACAGTACCCCAAGATCCGCTGTTATGATTAATGTCTTCCGGTCCTGTTTTCATCAAGCCTGGATTTGCACACCGATCTGATTAGCTTACATGAAATAGTACTTCAAAATGTAAGTATCCAAGAACAGCGAACTTTCATTCAAGAAGAAAACCGAAAAACATAAAATATGACATTGCTTAGTATTTTTCTGTCATTGATTATCCTGCAAACAATCAGGCCGGTACATATAATTGAAACAATACAACTTAGCGAGCTAAAAAGGGAGTTTGAGGTTTTATACTATGTAAGTATAGGCATAAAGGATGTATATTTACTAAGTTTAATGACTCTAAATAAAGGCAATAGACAATTCTCGTATCCATTGTAAATCACTGGTAAAAAATGAGGAAAATTTACAATTTGTTAATGGTAATTTGATAATAACTAATGAATTAAAGTAATAAAAGCTCTCCCGTTATAGTGGTTTGATTACGGAGTACACTTTGTACGATTTATGTATATGTTAATGTAAAATCTTTCTATTTTCTAGAATATACTATTTGAATGAATTTCACTTTTGATTGCCTTATAACATGCTTAATCACTTTTTGATGATCAAAATGAAAAGATTTTCCTTTTATAATATTTTATAGACATTTCAATTTATATAGTCAATTAGTTAAAAATACAGTGTTGTGAATTAAAACAATTAATAAGCCAGGTTTCTATGAAGGTTATCAGTTATAAAAGATATAATAAACAATTTGCAAAGCCACGGGAACCAGTAACAAAAATATTTCAATCAACTTTCTTTCAGGTTTTTTATTTATAGAAATTAAAATTATTGGTAGTTCTGTGACTAAGTGGTTTTAAATAATACCTCGGTGAAAGACGATTATAGTATAACATTTAATTAAGATAATTTTGGTCGGTAACTTCTGTATATTATAAAAAACTTAATGAAAAATACAATCATAAGAAATATCACATACAAATTCTTATTTGTGTATGATAAAATTCACAACCCTATAATACTTATACTTTATACTTAATGTTTATTTAAATGAGTTTCTTGAAATTTATTAAAATTAATGTCCACAAACTAAAGGAAGCATTTAGTATTTCAGACGTTTAGAGGAATTAAAACTAAGTAATATAAGCTCCCAGAGACGTTCTTAAAGAAATTGATGATGCAATTTTCTGTTCCGTAATCGACCGTTGAACAGAGCAAGCGGCATGAAATTAGATCGTTACATTTTATATGCCAAGTTCAGAAGATATGTTAATAATATGTTTTATATCATAATATAAAATATATTACAAAAATATACATTAATTCTCTTCGTCCTTTTCTTAAAGCTGCTCCTTGCTGAACGTCGCGATATTCCGGAACCACCATACTTTTTCCCTCTGAAGGTTAGCGAATGAGTCACAAAACAAAATATGTTTATTCATCCACGTGGGACACGCATAAGCGTTATTTAAAAATATGTAAATTCTTTAATTTATTGTTTTTTAATATACATTTACTGTCAGTTCACACTTCAAGGGCATAGAGCAGACAAGAAGTCCTGACGTGACTCTGCGACTAGCCTACGCCCAGGTTTTTGAAGACTTACCTACAGCTATACCATCGTTCCGAGCCACACGTTCCGAGCTTTCTGTCATTTGACAACTTCTCCTTCTCAGTAAGTGGAAAGAGGCAATTGTAATTGGAATAAACAAACCGAGCAACCCCCGTAACGTCGCATACGGGCCGAGTCCCTCAAAGCTTAATACTCGCGCCTTTTCACGCTATTCACTAGCGACAAGGTCCAGACAATTTTCTAATTTCTCAAGAATCGCGACTTAATCACCTCACTATTTTTGAAGTTTCCCAGACCTCCCTACAATCGTTCAATAGAGGAAATTACCTACACGCCACTTAGATAAGAACCACCCAAATCCTGTGGTGCACCGAAGCATAAACAACCGTTTTTCCACAACTAAACACACAACCCAATCACGCAGGAGACTTGCTACGTCGATCCCATCACTGACATGATAAACTGAACGCAGCCCACCGAAATCACTCAGACAACAGCTGAAGGCGAGGTCACCACAACCATTACATTCTTGGCAGAGCTTCACCTCCAACACAGCCCGAACTAAGCTATCAAAGACCTTCAGGCCTACAGAGATTCCATTCAAAAATTCTGCCCACCAGAATATTGTTCCTAACAATTAGGACTGTCCTCATTGCGGTTAGTATGTGGAACACGGTCTCTGACAGCCAGTGTCGACCCATGTGATCGACCTTAGTACCGCAATGTCTATCTATATAAATATGAAGTTCATCTTTAATTAATTTAGGAAGAATTCATTTTATAAGTCACTGATTGTAGAATTTTAATACTGTCTGTGTTGCCATAGTATAATTTCCTGATGTTTGGTCCAAATCCGTTGTATACCATACATATAATAAGGGCAACTTAAGATTTTTTTGTATTTCGTGACCCCACAGAAAAGGAGCAATCTTGTCTCCATCGTAACACGAGCTGTGGCCCAATTAAAGTTGACACACCGACTCCCAGAGTGTCCAAATCACTCACGCGATCTTTAGCGTTTATCAATGCACATTTTAATAACACTAGCTGCGGGGGCGACTTCGTTCACTTATGTAAACACTCATTTCAAACATTTCACTTAGAACTGATAGGTATATCTTTTAAGGTTCAAACCAGATTTTTTTTTAACAAACTATACTATGAAGTAACGTAGCTATAAATATGTTACTTTTACTCATTCATTATTATATCATACCTTTTCACTAAATGTTTAAATGACAAAATAATACATTTAATTAAAATGAAATTAATAATGAATGACATTTAAATTAATTCAATTTTTACTATAATATTAAAGCTAAGTGTAACTCTTCGCGGCTGTAAGAATGGTCTTTATTCGTTGATGACAATTATGTGTAAAATTAATTTAGTTTTAAACAAAATTAATAAATTAAGCAAATTAATAAATATAATTGGAGTCCCACCATAAATAAATCGTCCTTGAAGTGAAATTAATTGTTAAGTGTATAATTACTTATTTGATTAAAAATGTTGAAAACATAGAATTAATTTTTCAATGAGAACTTCTAACAAAGAAATATAATTACATTTTAAATAATTTAAAATTCGAAAGGGTAGATAAGTGACGAGGTGTAGGGTGCGTAATTAAAAGAGACGCCTCTGTCGTGAGAGTCCGTGTCTTATCGGCTCGGTTTTAATTTGAGGCCGACGACACGCGAGCGAATCACGCGAGGCAGGACATTCCAAATTTAAATTATTTATGTTTTTTAAATAACACAATCACAACAGCCAGTCTTTAAGAATAAGTTTGATTTAAATATTTTATGCTAAATTTTCTTTTGTATTTGTGTAGTCTATATAATAAATATTAATCAATATATATTATGTCAATCAATAAATATTATGTCCAAAACGTATCTCGTTATTTCATAATTATGGGATTGCATTTTAATATTAAAAGTTAAAAATACCGTTGCCGAGATTTTTTGACTACGAATTTTAGTCTTCCAAATTTGAAATTTGTTCTAATTTATCTAAAGATTTAAATTAATGAAGCAAATTTTAAATTTGGAACCTAGAATGACAGAATTAATACTTTTTCGTAGTAAATAGTTACAAAATGTCTTAATATGCTTGCTTATTCCAGGTTTCCTTTGTTTACTTTCTTTGACAATGGTTGAGGAAATGAGATTTCACGTCATAGTTTTTAGTGATACTCGATCGCGTGTCGGATTGTTAATAATTACGTGCCGGTCCCGTCGTGCGTGAACTATTGTTTGTTTTTGAGAATAAATAATGTTACTATGAACAACTAGGATCGATTTATGTCAAGCGTTAGTTTATTGGAGGATCTAAATGGCTGGATATGGAGTTGTTTGAGACTTAAGCCTAGTTTATTACATTTAAATTAACGATTCCAGGTACGTACTTTATAACCTATTTTGATTATAATCCGTACTTGGTAATACATACATAGATGAATTTCTTTTTCTTGCAAGAATGTCAAAACAATCCACCCTCTATTGTTTTAATACAGCCAGCATAGGGTGGAGTTATTAGTTTACAAGTGTATCAAATGCCCCTTATTGACTTAACTCGATATTACTTTCCAACTCTTTTGGAAGTTTGCAGTCTTTGTTGACATCTGCCGATTATTGGAAATTTTCGATACGGTTACAATAACCTTGGTTTAATTTAATTTGGAATTGTTTTCAATTTCTTTATTTATCTGAATTACTGTTATTATGTTAAATGTAATATGATTGATATATAAAATGATTGAGATTGTATGAAACCGTTATATTTGCCGAAAGTACGGATAACCAAGGTATACTTTCTATACTATATTATTATTATTATTTTGCTATCGTGTAATATATTTGTTGTGTTAATAGATTTTTTTAGAAGTTTCTATAAGTAATTGCTGCGCTCGGCTGATCTGTCCTACCTTATTTCGATGTGTGAGGAATTTGGTTGTGTCTCTCTCTTGTAGGTTGGGCGGCTCCAGTTGGTCCAACAACTTACCTAATAAGTTCTCATGTAATTGTTACATATGTATATACTGTAGTCTTACTGTAATATGAAAAATCTATAATATAACATAATTATAAAATAAAATAAAAAATACGAAAAATTAACATTTATTGTCAAGATCGTCAATTTATGTAAAAAACATATATTTCTGTCGCAAGACGTATTTAACTAATTAAACGACAATTCTAAACTGTACACAAAAGTAGATCCAGATAATGTAAGACTTATTTTTTTTTCAGTATTTTTAATGTTTATCCAAGGTTCTTTCTGGAATAAATTCAATGATCTCACATCGGCACATTCTTTTGTTTGTGACAACTTTAATCTTCGAAATAAATAATTATATATATAAAGTAATTTAATCTTTACGTAATTTAATTATTACTATTTTATTTTTTATACATAACTTTTCTGTTACTTTTTTATGTTTTTATGTATGAAAACCTAGTGTATCAAGGGAAGAACTGGCTTTTCAGACACAGGTGATTCGCGATGAGCTGAGAAGTTAGGGATTCTGTTGTATGATGTAATTGCTTATTTTTAATAAAACTATTATTATTATATACATAATAAATAATAATAAAATTTTCATTTTAAACTTTTTTATTAATATATATTTCACATATATTTTTTTTTAAAATAAGGATGAATTGCCTTCACAGAGACAAATCATATAAAAATTACGATCTAGCCTAGAGAAAGACTAATGAGTAATTTACATCTAACTTAAATTGCTAAAGTATATATAATATAAGAATAGTGTGTCACTTCCAGTCTCAATACACTGACACTTCGTACAGTTACTGACTAATAAAGGTCTGACACTTTTTTAATGTGTACTTAAAATGTTTAAATATAATCATAGCACATCACTAATGACACTAGCACTAAAACACTAACTCGAACGGTTTTTTCCTTTTTAATCTTCTCACTAGACCGGTGGTGTCTAGAAGCTGGATAGCCTCAACATTCACATGATGGTGATATATATTTCACATATAGTATATTTAAATTAACCAATAAATAAACTCATCTAAAACTGGTATCTTCAAACATTACGCTAGCTATTTCAATATAATAACGACTTTGTGAATCAAAAGCAATTAACGAAGGTAAATTGTCATATAAAAATGCCATAGCAATAGTAGCGATATCGAATCTAAATCATAAAATAACAAGTCATATTTATCTACCTATAACCGTATTTCGATTTGATATACGTCAATTCATAACTACCAACCACGACCGTAAGTTTTGTATTGCCTTGTTATACCACCGTTATAAGGTGGCGTTTTTGCTGTTCATCAAAATCATATTTTATAAAATTATGTATATAAAATTATAAGTTGTTTTATCATTTTTTTTATATTTTCTTGGTGTGACATTTTTTATCGTGTAGCTGATAAGCTGCTCAGTGGTTTTGGTATTTTTGGTAATGAATCGATGCAAAAAATAAGTATATATATTGGTTAAACGCGTGAGCAAGGGTTCATGGTTTTCTTACTTGTGTTTTATAGAATTTATAATATAATATTTTTTTATTATATATTTTTTTTTTTTTTTATATATATATATCTTGTATACGTTGTATGAGGTGTAATTTTAAAGTATATGATATGTAATTAACTCAGCTCAAACTGAAGAATTTTTATTCGAATAAATGCAGATAAAGGGGAAATTAAATAAATAGTTCCACCAGGGGTTTTCCCACACATAAGCCTACATAAAATCCTACATATATATAACAACATTTCCTGACAATATTCAAATATGTTATTATTTGAATGCTGATATTCATATAATACTAGCCGATCCGGCAAACGTTGCTTTGCCATAAATGTGATTTCTAGCAATCCTTTTTTTTATGACACGTTTGTCGTTGTATTTGTGGAGTCTAGAATCTTTTGGAGTTAACAGATAATTGGGAGTGTCAATTAATTATAGACAAATAATTTGCAATAAAATAAAATTGCGACTATAATAAAAGATCTAAGCTATCCTATCTCTTAAGTTGGACCAGACTGCTCACACTGTGCCAATTTAATTTAAAATCGGTTAAATAGTTTAGGAGTCAATCGCGGGCAAACATCGTGACAGGAGATTTATATATATACATATTGTGCATTACATTGTTCAGGCTCCAAAAAATACTTTATATCAAAACGACTTGTTAACGTGACTTGAGTATACGTAATACTTTATAGCATTCTTAGATATTTTATAAACATTTGTAAGCAGTAAAATACTGGCATTTACTTCACTAATTACGTGTCGTAAATACTAGTTATTTTACGACTGGAGTCGGCACCTTCGTGGCGTTAATTTGCAGCAAATTGCACAGTTCTTTAAAATGTGTAATTATGTTGACAAAACTTTTCGCTTAAGTACCTCTTTAACAAAGGTAACGAAGTGATATTTGCAGAAACGCCTCTAGCGATATATTATATTCTTTTTATTAAGCTAAAGTCAATTTTAATATTGAGTATTGCTAGTTGGGGAATTATATTATGGGTGCTAGCACAACTGAGATAAATATGCATACATTGATAATTTTTATGAATGAATATATATACCCAAACCACAGGCTACAGATAAGTTCAACGCTCAAATGCTGACCATACCGGGGATTGAATCTGGTACCTTCTGTTTGGCAGTTGGTCGTCCGCATGTTCATTGCGCTAACTGGGTCAAATAAATTCCCAATAGTTATCTAAAACAGAATTAAGAAATTATATTATATGTTATCTTATTAGACGAATTTATTCATCTACAGGCTCCTTTTTATCATGATTACAATTATCTCATCAAACAGTTTAAATATAATTATTATTAACTAGCTGTTTTACCCGCGTTAATTAAGAGACCCGTATTTATATATTGTATAACCTAATGCACTTACAACAATATTTTTTCCTGTTACGCCAAACAGTCGTCAGTTTTATAATATTATAGATTTCCTTAAGACCAAAGCACTCAACGACCTCACATATTTTATTAATAATTTGAGTAATTTCCCTACATAAACGGATATTATTCGTGCCCAAGCATTATCAACGTGACCGCGCATTGTAATTTACAGCTTCATAAATCAGTATGTATTTCGAATATCACCTAAATACCCATTGAACTGGAATATCGCAATTAATATTTATATTTCGCTTCAACATCGAGGTGAAGCTTCTTTCCGAAAATAAAGCTCAATATTTGAGTATTAAAAAATAAATTAACTTATTATGGATTTGTTATGATTATGTCAATAAAAGACAATATTAAGAATCACAAAGATAACTTTATAAAGTAGGACGCGTTTAAGCTTGATATATTCACACATTTCTAAATGTTTTATAGTTTGACATTGCGGCAAAATAATCGATAATTTTTATTTATAGACAAGGTAAAGAACGGTGGTTGTTTGATACCTTTATTGATATAAGATAGGTTCAAATCAGGCTCACAAGGTTTTCTTATACCGAGCAGAAAAATGTCATTAATGTTAAGTTCCAATAGGACAAAATATTAATATTTGTGATATGCTTCAAAAAAAATTATTTCAGGTTTATAGAAATATTATAAAAATAGTATATAAAGCAATATGACATATAGCACTAAGATTTTTAAATAAAATTACCGTAAAATTTCTCGAACAATATAATTATCCGCAATCATATCATATTATATAAAACACGGTAGAGAAACTTCCTCTTTATTTAAAAGTTAAAAATTAATAGGAGAAGCAAGAAACCTAAACGGCAAAGAAAACACAATAGTGACTACGTCAATTGAAATTTCCAACGTCTGCCATGAAATCTTTTGAAAGTTTCGCAATAAAAGTCAGTGCAATTATCTGAGTGCGGTGTAGAACTAATCGAAGCTGAAGGCTGCTGCGGCAAGGGCCGTGAACAATGCAACCAATTGCTTAGCACGGTGTTAGCTTACCACAACGCTGAATGAAGCTGTTCCGTCTTGGTGCGAAGTAAGGATTGCGATGTTTATCGATAACTATGGTAATGATTTTTACTATAGACAATAAGAAACTTCCTGATATACTCTGTTAAGTCTCGGAAATAACATTTCAAACGTACAAAATGATATTAAATAACATTTAATTGTTTAAATATTTTTTTGTATATAATGTGTTAAAAAATAAGTATGTTAAGTATACGTATACAAAGATTATTCCACTAATTAAGTATCCTTAAACTTTCTTTCGTCACGTATTTTTAAATATTTAAATGATTAAATGTCATAATGTGTTAAAATTTGTGTATTTACTAAATAAAGGAGCCTTTTGCCACACGTCATTCTATTCATTTTACTGACCTGCAGACCAATTTCTTTATATAGTGAAATAAGTGTAGCTGTTTTATTTACCGAATTTACTAGGATTTTTCTTAAAGAATTGAAACCACTTCTGTTGCCATAGATTTTTTTATTTCATTATCTTCATTTGAGTAACATCCAAATCATCTCATGAATTAAACTAGAGCCTGTTTTTAAGTTTGGGTTTTAATAATATCGTATCATCAGTTTATTATTTTAAATTAATTAGCCTCAGGATATTGTTTGTAAGCTTCACTTCGAGCTAAAATATGTACTCGTAGTATTCTATCTAAGAAAACGCGTGGGTTTATACCAAAGGATTTGTGTTTGACCTTAACTTTACAATGCAATAAATTTCGACTACAAGTTCAAAACTTCGTTGAATCATGTATCTCAATAGATTGAAGACCTTTCGGGATGTTTAAAACGAGAAACGTTCATTCATACCGAGAAATCGTATGAAACTAACCTTACTTTTAAGAGCCACAAATCTAAAAGCCCATATTGAAACCACTTTCAGTTAGGCACCTAAAATTAAACCTAACTAGCTCTAATTAGAACCTATCCATGACGGTTTGATTGCCATAGGGGTGATCCTCATTATCCGTTCAGTAAATTACCGCTAAGTTAAAATCATATTCCATCCATTATACTGAACGGGAACTACCCTAGATTGACGCTCGCGCCGGTGCCTGCCGCGACGTAATTGCTTCGCGAGCAGTTTGTCGGCCAATTAAACACCTTTGCTTTATTAAGAAGCCGCGGCAAGCGTAAATAGCGATCAAAAAGCTACAATTTCAGTCTGGCTTTGAAAGGTGTTTTGTAGAAAATAAGTTTGATAAACTTTGTAATTACTGCGATCTTCAAATCTTTTTAAATGTGTACTAATTAACTGACAACATTTAGAAGGGTTTTAAATAGAAGTAATTCATTACTCTCATATAATTTGATACAAAAGATTCTTCGACCCTACTCTATTCACGAAGACCCCAAATAAGGCCGTAGAGAGATCTCTAGATGTAATGAAAAGGATTATTGTTTTAGTTTTATCTCAATCTAACGATATAAACGTTGGTGTGGGATTATAATGAACAAGGTAGGAATGGAGTCTTCAATGAGTATTAAAATTTGTCTTAGTGTAACATTATTTTAAGTGACATTTAAAATCTCGATTTCAGAATACATATATTATTGTTATTATTTTATGGCTAACGAGCAAGCATGTCATTTAGTGAAAAGCAGAACGCCGCGTATGACTGCCAGGAAGGTTACAAATATGTTGCCGGCCTTTAAGGAATTGGTACTCTGTTTTGAAGGCACACACGGCTCGGAAATACGTCAGCCGGCAGCTGGTTCCACAAAATAGTAGTGCGTTGTAGAAATTGCTTTAGGCACTCTGCTAAAGTCTGCTTTAAGCACACCGCTCTGTTGGGTGGAATGAAACGCCAGCCATTAAGGTGCTATGGATGGAATTTTTCATTCTGCCTTGACGTATAAATGATCAATAAGTATAAACTTATATTATTTTCACTATCTGTAACTAATTTTATATTTTATAGCACAACACTTTTCAATAAGTGGTTAACTGTGTTATAAGGATATAAATTTTAAACGCGTCTCCTCACCATCGTTACGCCATTTCTCGGGCACGAGACGACGACATTTCGTGGTCTCACTCATTAATTATAACGCTCTTTGTACTTCAGTCTCGCCAGTCCATTGTGACAATATTCGGGCCGCGCCTTCAAACAATGAACCCGAGTGACAGATCATCTCGATGGGAAATAGTGCAGGTACCAGTTGGTACTTCATTTTGATTAAGTATTTTTCTTTACAAGACCGCTCATTACTTTCGAAGTCTATAGTATTATATCGAAAGCCCAAACGTTACTTAATGTATGGTACGTACGGTACGCAAAGTCTTAATGTATCTATAAAATAAGTAATACATCTTGAAAGTAATCAGAAACTTCTAAGTAAAACAATGTGTAGACTTATTACGAGCACCGGTAACTTATGTAATAAAATGATAGAACAACACAACTGTAGATAAGCGAGAAACTTACTGATTGCAACTTTCGATGTAATAAAGTAAGTTTATTCAATTAATTTACGCGTATTCCGTACATTTGCAACTTAAGTAGTTTATCATAATAACTATGTGAAATATTTTCATTTACTGAAGCGAGTAGTGACATGTAATATAATATTTGTAATATTTAAATAAAATACTTTCGTTGAGGCCGACAGGTTCAGCAAACAGTCACCTCCAGACCGATAATAACCATTAATAATATAATAATAAATAGCTCTGAATCTCGTATTAATAGATCATTTAAACTATTTATTTATTAATAAACTGTGGACTACGAATTTAAACATGCTAAAATCTTTAGCTACAAGTATTATTTGGTATTCCGTGGTCAAAACTCTTTTAGCACTATATTGCCCCGTAGAACACAAATAAAACTATATTGAACATCCCAAGTAAATACAGCAGTAAATAAAACATACACACGGTTAATATGCTATGTGTTTGTCTGTCTGTGCAATACAATTGTGCTCTCTAATGAACCAACCAGACGCATCTGCAATTAATTCTCATACGTGCTTCGAATACAATTCTACGAACGTAATTAGATCTCTGTTGAGCTCTTAATGTAGAAAAAAATAATCTGTTATGATTGTTTAAAACGCTAAAAATACACCTAACATTAAGTGGCGTTACAAGTTGTGAGTTAGTACTAAACTCATGTGATCTTTTTTTGATCATTGGAACAATAAGTATTTTTCATAATGAATATTTAAGCTTACTTTCTCTTAAGACAATTAAAAAATTAATTATTTAACAATTTTTGGTTTTGTGTACGTATCTACTACTAACGTTTCCACTGGTTGTATTTAAAATAACCGCCATCTTTCTCTCTTACAAAAATTGAATACATTTTCATGTAATACTATTTAACAGCCTTCCAAAAAGATTTAAAATGTTTCTTATACACAGCATTGCTTGGTCGAATTTTTTAATATTGACCTAGGTACGCGTAAAACAACGTAACGTTTTAAATCGTTTGTTAAAACTGAATATATCTAAGAATGTACCAGGTACAATTATATACTTTGTTAATCACATCCGTCTTAATAAAAAGCCGCTTGTCCCCAAAATTGAACAAGCGATTGAACAAATCCAAACAATGTCCACAGAGTGCAACAATTCGTGCGAAATTGTTTCCATCGGATTAAAGGAATGTCTTAGTTGCCACAATGGGCATCGGGGACTGTTTATACTCTGTCACTCGCACGGCTCAGCACAATGAGTTGCTTTCCAAGCAAAAATTGTTTATTTAATAACAATAGAGTCTTTTAAATGTTATTTACTTTAGTACGACTTATTGAGATTGTGGCATGTTAGAATTGCAATGACAGTTTCGTCGACAGGTTTTTTTGAGGCTCTATAATCTGTGGATTTCGCGTAGGTATATCATTTTTACATGGAACTAGAATTGTATCCCAAAATTCCGAATTTAAATGTTTTATAGTTTTATAGGAAAAACATGGATAGGAGTATAGGAGCATAGGAATTCCGAAGGACATTTTGTTCAACTTCATTGTTTTTTATAAATTTTTATTTGAATTTAACATGATACGAGTCACAACAACCTTAATTCATACATAGCAATTTACGTACCGAATTACGCAGAATTACAAATGCTTAATGATCGATAATCGCATTGGATTTTCGATTCGATTATGTCACGTCTAAAACTACAAACGATTTTATTGCGTTTGACCTGACAGTCATGAAAGCGTAGCGTTAAAGGCTCTCCGTGTAATGACGTCGTGACTAAGTCGGGAATTTTATAACGCTCACTTAGTTTTTGGGTTATAATCACTGAGGTATACCACACACGATGTCCTTATAATTGCAATAAAGGCATATTCCAAGAAAGATGTTTAGGTTCTCGGAGGTCATGACTGAGACATCTTTTATGGCTGTCAAGATACTTTGATTTAGTGTTGACCGCAAAATCCTATTTTAATTGCCACTAAAAACCACCTACAATATTTAAAAACTGAGATCATAGGAAAATACACTTTGCAGATTAAAACGCGATTATCTTAGATATCACGATTTTAATAGCACGCGAAGCGAGTGTTTATTTTCTATCATAAATAAATATTCTATAGATTGTGGGAGTAATTGCCTCTAATTACTGTGAAGTTTAAGTTTTAGAGCTTTTGTAGACAAATTATTTAGTACATCATACAACCAAACTTCTCTTTAGTAATAAAAAAATAATATTAGTATTGTACAAATTAAATTTAATTAAAGCATGATCTCGTATTTTTCAAATTTATAATTATTCTATACTATATAGATAAAATAAACAAAAAATAAAGACTTTATTTCCTCTTCACAAATAAATCGTAAGTACATAAGCTCTTAGTTAGCTCTTTAGTACCTAGCTGTTTTATCATGATACAATGGAAAACTCTTATAAACAACACTTGAATTTAGTCTATACGATCTCATTGAAGGAAGATCATGCTTAACTTAAAGTCTTCTATGGTACAGAAAGCTTTACGTATTACATTAGACGCATGATTTCCATAATTTCTTCATTTGACAATTTGCCTCATAACCGCAGATGCGGCGAATAAGATAGCATCGCAAAGTAAGCAATTGGCTACATAGAGCGCCTGCACAATACAATCTGTAGTCAAAACACGTGCACACAACACCACAAAGATCTCAGATAAGACCAACAAAAAACATTTTTCTGCCTTAAAAGTGACTTTATCCTCTTTAGATCTGGATTCTGTTCGGCACACATTTGTAAGCCTTTGTAACGCTTATCACCTGGATTAATCACTGCAGAAAGCTTTGGGTCCCCGCGATTTTTTCAAGGACCCTTAAATAAACTTCCTTTCAAATGTATTCTTAGGGTTGTAATTCCATTTGCCTATATGGACATTCACTATCTACGGAGCTAAGTCTATAATCATTTCTTTGTTGTATGAAGACTTTGAATTTAAGATTCTTATTCAAAAATGCACATTGAATTAATAAACCCAAAATAGAGTTCATAGTGGTGGTGATTCTGATGTACACCTCTAAAACTAAAAATCTCTAAATTTAGGGTTAGACCTGTTAAACGTGTGTAACCTATTCTATATATTTCTACATTGACAATTTAAACCTTATTGCTATCAATTTAGAGATATACAGAATAGGTTACGCTCTCTATAACTGTTTGACAGGTCTAAACCTAAATTTAGAGATTTTTAGTTTAGAGTGTGTACATCAGAATCGCCACCAATATCTAACACATAATAAATTAATGTTATATTTAAAGAAAAGATGTCATATGTATTACTTACAATAAAATCTAAATTCGAGTGGCTCCATCGTGCAAGAGAAATTTTGTTATGACGACGCAGGTACAAAATCATAATCTAAAAAGATGTTCGTAAGTTTACAAATCACAAGTAACAGTGACGTCATTGAACAATAATCTTTGTTAGTAAAAAATGCGAATTTTAAATTAAACTTACAGAGAAAATAATCTTAAGAAAATAAAAGTCTTGTTTCTTTATTGTAATTACACTTTCCTTTGCCAGAAATACTATGCTATTATTAATAGCTATATTATTAAATTTAACGGCTCTTTTGTTATCTACATATCAATAGAAAAATATTGACAAAAACGTTGAGCAATTGTATCCGGAACAATTTAGTTCAGAAGTGGGCGTGTTTTATTTATAGCATTCACGCAGTTTGGGGTGAAAAAATGATTTGCCCACCTATGAAAAATCAAACGTTTGAAATTTTAAAAATTGAGTTTGTTAACTTAACATATTACAAGTGTTTGTTTTAGGAATACAGGAATATATTTAAAATTCGAATAGGTTAAAAGAGTTTACCGTCTTAGTATCTATGCTCCTATTAACTATTGCTACTACAGTTGTATTAAATTGAAATCTATTGAAAGAAAATGTATGTTTACCCTAAAATTAAAATTCATACCTATCAATAACTACATTATGATCAGTTTTCATTAAAAGTAGCAACGTCAGAGGTAACAGTCTAGTGCTTAGGCGTGAATTTTTAACACTGAGATCGTACTTTGCAAAGCCCGCAAGGCAATAATTATTTAAGAAAATGAAAAATGAATCCCGTAGAAAGATGAGATTATACATCTTTAGATAACAGGTAAAAATCAACTTTTTACAAAAAGTGTACCTACGTAAAATAATATCGATATGATAACTACACTATGGTTCGGAATATTAAACTTTAATAGAATAGTCGATAAATGCCTGCCGAAGTCTATCATATTAATAGTGGTTGCAGTTAATAATAATGGCCATTTGCCACGCTTTTGTCAATGTGGGCCTGAATGAAGGACCGTGGGCGCATCATTATTGTGTCAGGGAATCGATGCGATATGTTTTAGACAGGTTTGCATTAGGGATGGGCTATAGATTTAATTTTGATAGTAATTTCGACGACCTAGTTAGTGTTATAAAGATATCATGTTTACTTATCTTTGGTTTTAAGCATAAGATGGCGGTGTTATGTTATATCGGCATTTATAAAGTACATATGTAAATATATGTTTCTTATTAACTCAAATTATAAATCTGATCTTGGGCCTAAGCGTTAGTTTGATTTTGTGAAGATACTCAATACACGTCTATTGTCTTGAGTGCCAAGTTTTTCAAATCTATAAATAATTTTAAATCCATAGCAATGTTATAAAAATCCAAATAACTTTTAAATATTATATTATGTACGTTTACATTGTAAGTTCAAAATTAACGTCATAAAATAACCATGGCCACATCCCTAAATAAATTCCAAACAGTTCCCACATTTTTTGTGCTTTGCACAATAAAAGTGGTACAGCCCACTGACATTGTCAAACAATATGTGCAAGCGCAGGCCACACACTTACTACACTTTTTGCAGACTTAATGGGGTTCTATCCCAAATCTTGTAATAAATTATTTGTAAGCCTATTTAAATTAAAAGTGCAACGTATTATACCAAATTTGTTTCCGCTAATATTCCATGCATACGTTAAACATATGGAAAGGGTGGCGTACTACGTCGTAGAAGTAGGCCATCCTTAAATAATAATACTTCAAATATCTTAGATCTACCCGGGTCCACCCGGAAAGGAACGGTGTAAATCAAAGTGATAATAGGAGTGCAACTTTTACCTTATCATTTACATAAGTAGACTTCCGTGTTTTCTACTTGTGTAAATCTACTTATGTTAATGATAGTTCAGATTAAAAAATCTGAACTTATTGTGCCTGGAATCGGATCAAAACCCCTAGTTCTTGAAACTGTATGATGGAACTTTATTATTTATTAAAAACATGGAAATGCTTGTTTTCACAAACATAGCATTACTTAAAATAACAGGCAGTGATATGAAGGAAAATGACGTTAAATTTATGAACATGGTATCATATCGTATGGCGTAGAGAGATTTAAAACTGAGACAGTTATATGACATAGTGACCCGTGGATCGTACAAATGGACGCACCATTTGTATCGCAGTTTTACCTTTAAAACATAGATGGCAGTGAAACCATTAATATATTAAGCAGTTTGGCTTTGTATGTATATTTTTGTGTTTCAAATATAAGACTAGTATCTCAACGCAATCCTTTCTATGTCTAATTGATTATATGTGTACCTCTTAGATGTTACTGGCCGATGATAAATGACTTAAACAGATGCGAAAATGTGAGGTACTACTTGAAGAGAATACTTATAATTAGAATTAATATAATGTAACAGTTTATCATCTCATTCAAAAGTTTTTACATTTTCATCAATTTTCTGAAGCATAAAGAATTGATTAAAAATTTAAATATCGCAAAAAGTTCTACCGATAACGACTGTCAAACAAATCTGAAATGAGATTCGCAATCCATTTTGTTAGAAGTTTTATCTCACAGGCGCAAGGCTTTTTTGTATAAGTTTATTGGAAAACTTTATTTTTCATATTTGGCTGACAAAGTATGTCTTTTCGCGTTTTTATAACATAAATTACTATTTATTGAGCTTTGTGTCATCTAGCATATTAAAACTCAATTACAATTCAAATTTTAAATTTAATACTTGTAATATATACGTATTATAAGTGAACTAAACCCTCCAATTTTTTTCAAAATGACAGCACATTAGATGTATCTAAGTCAAGTTCATAAAGGAGAGTATTTATGCAGGAAAATATGAGATGCTACTGTGTTTGTTAAAATAAATACATAATAATATATTTGAGGTAATGTATTTTGGAGATTAGCTGTAAATAAATAAATGATGTTACTTAACAAATTGGCTGCTTCATAGCAGCATTTGTTGTCTTAAAAAAAATTGTAGCTGAGCAGTATCAGCTAGAACTCACTTTAAGATAACAAATGAAGCCTTATTAAGTCTATCTTCTATTTTTTTAAATAAACGACGTTAATCAACGCAATGAAAAGATATTGTTGCGCATAATTTTGTATGTATCGTTCGTAACATCGCTACTTTTTCGCATTTGTCTGTAATAAACTTTGTTGCTAATCTTTTTATTTACAGAAAAACAATATAACGAGTTGACCTCGACCACTTATATATTATTAGTATTGATTGCTATATTTAATGTCTCGTTTAAATCTGACAACAATTTACGCAGTTATTTTTTTTCTACGCGAAATATGATATTTGATTTTGAGATGTTTTTCTATAATGTATTTTTATTTTATAAAATCTCGTAACTTTTTGTGTTGAGCAGGTTTAATCCGAAACAAAAATCCGAAAAATATTTGAAGATGTTACGATTAGCAAAACTGTACTAAATTGTGCAGAATTGATTTGCGATAGAAATCACTTTTAAAATAAAATAGTTATTAAACACAGTGGATGCAATTATCAGTATTGTATTTTAATTACTAAGGGTATTCTTTATTTCAACTTTGGGTCACCGAACCGACTGCAAATACAGTCCATAATGGAATTTTTGGTACAATTATGTATATAATTTTTTTTTATTTTATTTATACAAAACATCGTGTAACATAGTTAGGTTTTCACATTTACGTGCCATTAAACCTAAAGGGTTTGTCTTGACACTATCTAGTGTAGATTGTATCTACAATCTTCTCCCCAATTAGAGCGAAACCTCCAAGAGAATTGTTCAGTGATAATTATTGTTCTTCTGTTTCAGTAATAAAGTAAATTAGATGATCCATAGATTTCGAATAATTCTGAGTACATTTTAACTCATCATCGACACAAAATTTTAAAATTAAAGTAATTTTTTATCATTTTTACCTCATTTTCTACAGAACCATGACTATTGTTTTTTTATGAGTGCTTTGCATTAAATACTTTACCTACAATGCAACTTATAAACCTAGCGTATACTTCCCTTGCTTTATAAGACTTTTCTCGAATCGAGCGCTCGGTTGTGGTCAGTTACAACAGGAAACATGTTTTTAACTTTTAAAATATTAGTACTCTTTGTGGTTTGTACGAATATTGGTCACTGTGGTGAGAAATGTTTATTGCATATATTAAATACAGTATAGATTAAAAATTCAAAAAGCTAATTTTTCCTTGTATTTATTTTGTTTATTCGTGAAACCTAAATATATCATTGTATCGTCGGTTTCGTAAGCTTGTGTGATAAATAAATACATAATAGCATTGGATATGCTATGCAGTCAAAATAATGTAAACCTGATAAACCTAAGTTTTGCATTATTATTTAAGTTTGATTAGATACATCCATTTGCCAAGTACAAATGTAAATAAGTCATTTAGTCGAGTTATAGTAGAGGTCATAGAACATTGCAGGTTTCGCCATTTTTTATTTAATTACCATTTTAGTATTTTGTGTAAACAATATTGCATGTTTAATGCAAATTTGTTTTTTTATTGGTCTAGCCTGAAAGCCCTGAAAGAGACCTCTTAAAGAATTCTGCTTTTAATATTCTACTTAATAATAATATTTCAGCTCTGTTTTCACCATGTAAAGCCAACGATTCAAAGTGTTTTGATGCAGCTTTTACTAATGCGTTTCCGAAGCTTTTGTCCGAAGATCGTACATTGGGGATTGAATCCTCAGACCCTCTGCACGTCCACTTAATTGACGGCAACCTTTCAATAATAAAGTATAAATTATATGACTCGACAATCACAGGTTATAAGGAATGCGCACTGAAAAATGTCAAGTGAGTTTGACGCTAACCCTTGGAGTATTTCTCGACATACCAATAGAATAAATAAAAGAATATTATGTGATATAGTAAACTTATTTAAACTTATTAGGTCCCACTTCACACATGGTCAGTTGGCCCCAACTATTTGTAGCTTGTATTATGGGTACTAATATAAATGATAAACAATTAAGTATTTACTTAATATAACACCTAGGTCACAGCTATAAAATATCGAACCCGGGACCAACTGTTCAACACTCACTATAAAAACTGGGTCGCGAATGAAAATTTTCTTAAATTATCTATACCATAATCTGTTATTGTAATTGGTTAATGTTTTGTTATACGAATGAAATGTCTTAATAACTTTTTACTAAGATTCACGTTTACACAGTAATAGTGATAACAATCTTATGTTGTTTATTTTGTTACGTATATACTTAGAGCAATTGATTTCAGATCAAATCTCAACGCCCTAACCATACACTTTGAGCTGGACTGTCCAAGGATCGTCTCCACAGGAAAATATGAAGTTTCAGGTCGACTTATTGTTTTACCCGTTGAGGGGGAAGGACAATATCAACTTACAACAGGTATTCAAATACTTGTATTATCTTATAGGTGCTAGATGTCTTTCAGTATGATCAAGTTGGTCCGGTCTTATTAGAAATAAACACATCTTCACCATGAAAATACAATTATATTGATTTTTCGTCTACACGTTGTAAATATGCTGTTGCTTCACCCAATTTCCCATATGATTATATGGTTTATGTGAATACCCTGCACGTAGTTAAGCACGAGGTACGATTACGCTAACAGTAATCTTAAACAATTATGTCTTTAACAATTTGAAATAAGTGTTAAATTATTCTAATGTGACAATTTCTTATTTTAAGTTCTTCAACTTTTTAGGACGATATTTAATAGGAGTCAACGCTGAATTGAAGAAAGTACAAGATAAGAATGACAAAACATACTTTGCAATCAAAAATATAACGCTTAAAAACGAAGCGAAAGGGCCAATTTTGTTTAATTTTAAAAACCTTTTTAATGGACAAAAGGATTTGTGTAAGTAGATTTAATTATTATAAAATATAAACAATTGCGTATGTAATTAAAATCTTCTTATGTAATAGGTATTTAATTTGTAGTTAAATTTCAAAATGTATCTCTTTATTATAATTTTTTATTAATTTTTTAAATGTATTTGTTCGTATTATTTTAATTACTACTGAATTTATGACAAAAAAAAAAAATTATTCCGTTCAGGCGCATGCCTGTTTAGTTATATATTTAATAGACGTTCAATAGTGGGAATGTACATTATATTTTAAATATGTGTTCATAAATTAGCATAATAATGCGGTAATTTGAATGAAGTGAAAATTATTTCCTTACTAAACAGTTTCTTGCTTCAGTATTTTTTCAGTTACGTTATGCGCGATAGAATTTCCTTATTTTTCACATTTACAGCTATTGTTCAATAAACAAAAACAAAGTTCATACTTTATCAAAATAAATTGTAAAACTAGTAAAATCAATTATATTTAGTGTAGTCGATAGTTACCCACTTCTTTAGCTTAGCGTAAAAGTTAGCCTGAGATTTCCCGTAAATCGTTCCAAATGTAAAAAGGGGTTTCATACGTGGTGAGTAGCTTTAAACAATAGTATTATCTACTATTGAGTTATTGCTTACTCATTCTAAAGAAGAAATATTAAAACGTAGGTAGATTTTATAAAAGTAATATTTAGGCTTGTTTTAATGAGGAGTAATATGATTTTTGTTTTATAGCATGGCTAAGTACTCAATGAGCCAACTGTTTTATATTATATAGAGTTAATGGTGGCGATTCTGATGTATACCTCTAAAACTAAAAATCTCTAAATTTAGGTTTAGACCTGTCAAAAGTTTTTAACCCTTACTTTTTTTTTTTACATTTAAATTTTTTAACTGTTTACTTAAACTCAATAAAGAGATATACAGAATATTACGCTCTCTAAAACTGTTTGACAGATCTAAAGCTAAATTTAGATATTTTTAGTTTAGAGTTTTTACCCCAAAACCCCCCCACCAGAACTGTTATCTATATATATAACTCAGAGTATCCTTGATAGTACACATAACTACATATATTTTCAGCTGATGCAGTTCACAAATTCGCTAATGAGAACTGGAAAGAAGTAGCCGATCTAGTACAAGATCCAATGTGGAACGCTCATTTGAAAGAAATGGTTATAAATTTTAACAAACACTTGAAGCAAGCGCCATTGAAAGAAATATTTTCTTAACTTATTCAATTTAAATTGACCAATTACATTTAGCAATTTTTCTTTTATATTATATAATTCCCGATAAATTTTTAAAATTAAACAAAAACATTTATCCTCAAGAACGTCATATAATCAATATACTCATTGAGGTTCTTGAGGACATTGTATGGTTCAAGACCATAAATAAAAACATAAAAATTCTTAGTACAGTTTCAAGTTGTATAACTAAGTTATATGTTCAAGTACATTACATTTTGTATGCATTAAAGAAAGAAAGAGACAAAAAGTGAGTTATTTTTTAGCATGAATCTTTAATGGGGTCATAATAGGCCTCATCCAGGCGTACATCGTTCTCCTACAAATTAAAAAATCTCCCCTCAATACTTACCCATACAACTGAACAGCTTTGGAGTTTCCTACAGTTATATTTCACATTAGTGTAAAAACCCATATGAAAAAATGTGTGTATCATTCATGGAAAAAATATTATTGAGCTATTAGAAATTAAAATGAAGGGTAATTGCTTATTCTAATTACTGTGGGTTTCATATAAATAAACTAAAATACTGTTTCGCCATCACAATAGTGTTGATCATACAAGAGTATACTTATGTAATAATGTTTTCAATTATTCAAATATTTGCGTTCACGACGCTGTTTGCCAGCATTGCTCAGAGTGGTAAGTTTATAATTATAACTCTCTTGCTGACTTACTCCGCTGGTGCACGTCACGTAACCTATTAAGTTCATTCAAAGGTTATTATTAGATTTTGAGACCCAACTTTAACAGTAAAACTATTGAAATACCTAAACATAAATTGAGAGTAAAAATGCTCTAATAACACAAGGAAAATTTTTAAACATATTTGTATGCGCTTATTGCTAGTGCGAGATGTTTTGTTGTGTTAATAGTTGATGCTTTCAACCGAACAAATAAGCTTTATAATATAAGAATAAGAGTAAATGAATCTGTATCACTCATTCTCCAGTATTCAAAATCAGGACTGACAGGAATAATCAGAACCGTGTACTTTAGCTTATCTTTTCACCTGTAAAAATCTTAAAGGCTAATAATATAACAACTTGTATTGGGTTTCAAAATTGACTTAATTTTTTTTGTAAAATTTAATAAAGTTAACAGAGGTTAAAGAAAACCTAATTTAAAAGGCAATCAAAATTAATTATCTTATTTTTCATATATACTTAATAAGTTAAACTCAATGTATTTATTTTTTTGCCGGACTCACATCGTTCTTCAAAATTTGCAAGTCGCATATGTTTACGTATAAATAATAATTATTTTTAAATCTCCTTAAAATAATAATTATTTTTAAATCCCAAAAAAAAAAGTCATATAATATAGCGTAGCCAATAAGTGTTTGTCTCTTCATGAAGTCGTCTACTGATGTGAAAAGTGTCCAAATTGTTTAATAATTACAATATCTTCTTTATTTTTTCAGAACTCCTGTCACCATGCCACCTTGACGATGGGGCCTGTTTTGAGTCATCCCTTAACAAAGCTCTGTCCCAGCTCCTATCTGAAAATAAAACCCTTGGAATCGAATCATCTGATCCCTTGAAAGTTGACCTGATAAAAGGAGACTTGTCCGGTGTCAGTTATAATTTTGCCTCCCCAGTCACAACGGGATTCAAGCAGTGTGTTGTCAAAAATGTGAAGTAAGCTTTGTTTTTATCGATTCTTAAACGTCAATCATAGACGAATAAATATAATAACATTGAATCACCGAATGTTTATTTCGATAAATTTCATAATTAAAATATCGAATAGAACTAAATATGTTACTCACAACGCGGTAAGATTTTAAAATATTTTCGATTTATTTTGTAACGAAGCGCCAGGCGTTATATATATTTATAAAACATGCTACCTGTGTGTGCACAGTATTTTAAAATTATGATGATTTTCATTTAAACATGTCAATCAAGCTAAAAATAAGCAAAATTTATCATTTACAGAATAAGCTTAGAAAAAATGACATTACACTTTGAGCTTGACTGTCCACGTCTTGAAACATCCGGCACGTACGAAATCTCAGGACGACTCGTTGCTTTGCCAATTGAGGGACATGGGGACTTCAAAATTTCTACTGGTAAATGTTAAATATTATATGATACTTCGGTACCACTAATTTTCAGTTCACAATAATTTATATAAAGCACGATGCAATTTTAAAGATTATAGGAGCGATTCGGACAATTTATTAACGCCTGAATGAATTTGCAATGCAAGAATCATTTTTACATGAACCTTGTAACTATATTTGAAAATGGTAAAAAATATTTTTATCCCTTTCTATAAAGAACCCATATTAATAAAGATATTAATTATGAAACCAAGATGTAGGTGCGATATCTTTATCGCTAGCGAATGTTCGCGAGCGTTATAACATTTACAGGCGTAATTTTTCTTTTATATTGTGTCGAATAGATGATTGTCGTCAGTTTTGTATGTTTCATTTGCCTCCTGAGTTCAAACTCATGAACAGATATTTGATAATAATATGCTTTTTAACGATTAGAAAATCACACACAAATGTCTATGTGTCTTAGTGTCTTTTAAGGGAATCTCTACACTATAACAGTGCTTTAAATAAAGCCTCATTTTATATATACTTCAATAGAATTACAAAACCTTAACTATTTTACAGGAGCATACAATATTCTCATCGATTGTGAATTGAAGACTGTCGTTGGAGATGACAATAAGGCATATCTCTCTGTCAAGACCTTCAAACTGAAGACCGAACCAAAGTCTCCAATCTCATTCGATTTTAAAAATCTTTTTAATGGACAAAAGGAACTGGGTATGGATTTTGTTAAATTTACTCTATAGATTACCAAAACTACTCTGGCAAATAATTTTAATAACTTAAATTGAATTAATTCCCTTAAGTTCTGACAATAATCGACATTTATTTCATTTATTTTATTTATTCGAAGTCTTGATAAGTTAGAGGTAAGGGAGACGCGGATATACAACAAATACGCTGATTTTAAAACGCATACAAGAACTATTGGCGTTATGTCTCTATTTTAAATACAATTTCAGCGGAGCCTGTCCTTACCTTCGCCAATCAGAACTGGAAGGAGGTCGCTAATATCCTGCAAGACCCTATTTGGTACACCAACATGAAGAAAGTATTTGCTAATATAAACAAATATTTAATGACTGAACCGATCGATCAAATTTTCCTATCGTCTTAGGTTGAATACAAGTTATGTGTGCATTAGCAATTCTTCCATACTATCTAATGCAGCAATTTTATACCCTAGTTTATATTCACAATGAATAAGAGTCATAATATATTCCTGGATTACGTAAAGCAAATAATTATGACCGAAACTTTAAAAACACTATTATATAGCGTAATTTCTGCACTATAAAAATGTATATTTAAAATAATAAACTATTATATTTATGACGTTGTTGTTTATTACATATGAACCTTAGAAAAAAGATACAATTCAAAAGCCGAAATGTCCCCTGATATTGAGTCAATTGCGGCCTATTGCAATCTTAGCTATAAAATCAGCTTTAAAGCTTTCGTAAAAAATATTACTTTTTTACTTAATTATATCAGTTTTATTTTAATATTAATTACATACTGTTATTATCATGTTGGAATGGTTTTTTAATTGTAAGATAGACCTGGTTGATTGTATGCAACAAAACTAAAAAGAAAAAGTGTCTGTCTTACTTTTAGAGTGTGTAACAACGCAGAATCGTCAAATATCGCAATTGTGTAACGAAACATAGTTACTGATAATTCCTTCAACGATCCTAGAAACTTCTATTTAATAGTCTAAATACTTGTCTAGATAGAAACTATGTACAATCTAACTTAATGCCACAAACGGGTCAGCAAATCTCCAATAGTTAAGGCGAAACTCGAAATAGTTGGCACCTAGCTTGCTATTAACTTGAAAGTTCCTTTATAGAGAATTAATTTAGATTCTTAATTATTTTCATTGTTTGAGCATGTTATATAAATATAAGTCAATTGTAAATTCTGATACTTAGTTTACAATTTTATAATTAACGTTTTTAAACATTGAACATAATTAAATGAAATACCATAGTGTTTGCAACAATTGCTTGGTAAAGAAAAAAATAAAAACAAATAATAATTTACCTACACACTAATTACGACCCCAAAATATTTTGTCTAGTGTACAGATTGACAAAATTCTATTTTGGAGAGAAAAATAATTAGTATTAAGAACAACTGTATGGTGTTACGATTGCTTCAAGAACTATATCAAAAATAAGGTTACGAAACCCTTACGCTTACGCTATAGAATTTACAGAGTACTACCGAACGTCCGCAATGAGGTTTCGAAGACTAGTATATATAGTAGTGCCACTGTGCCTATACATAAGTAACAGAAAACTGGATTATTTATATAATTATTCTGTGATTCAAATATAATAAACACAATGAACAGTCGCCAAAAAAAATGGCCAGCGAGCGATTTCTGACGTATACCCTATATTAAGAGGATTGAATGAGCTTTTGTTCAATTTGATGTTATTTAAAGGTTTTTGTAAGAAAAATTTGTTATCCCATATTTAAAATGTCTTTTATTTCACAGATAGTGGACCGACGCAATACATAGTAGAACGCAATCATCTCCATAGAATATAATTGAAAAGATCCTAAATGCATCATTTAATGGTTCCATGTATTACTTTTGTGACGACGTATATGCTTATTTATATTAATCAACATATTCATAGCAAACTAAACTGCTAAGGAATATTTCACAAATACTTACTATTTTATTTCAATAATCATTTATTTTATCTTCTACCTCTAATACCTAACATTGATGGTGATTTTGCCCTTGCGATTATTGACAACTCACAAGTTTTTTGTAAGAACAGTCATCTGTAATGTGATTGACATATTATGTTTTAAAACCAGTTTGACAGTACGAATTTATTTTTGTCACTTCTGAGACCCAATAGGGTTCATTGATCACAAATATGTTTAACCTCTATTTTTTATTAAGTTACCTCAATTTTATACCTACGACATATTAAATGATAAACCGACCAAATCTTTCTTAACTGGTAGCATTCATACTTTTATATATGTTAACATTATATAGTTTTTTGTACATAACACAAGTTTTAATGCTTAATAGCCATATTAATGGCGCGCTATGATACTGCTATTAAAGCTGACAGAATTTACGGAGCTAAAAATAGATAAATCTTAACGTTCTTTATACACTTATATCTTAATCTTAATGATTTTAGTATTAAGTTATCAATACTTCCCTCTTTTGATTCACGAAAACTATTTATTCTCAAAGTAGTAGGTTATACATATTCAAAGGCTATTTGTTAAGCTACACTGACGTGGCTATAGACGATATTTCAATAAATAAATACCTTTGACTGTTTAAACACTAAAGCAAATATCGCAATTTATATCTATAATATATGTATGTGCGTGCTATGATTACTCCGAAGTTATTTTTATCAATTTCCCAAGAATAAATTAATTGAAACCTAACAAAAAATAGATTTGAAGATTATAAATACTAATGCCAAATAATACTCCGTTGTAGGAAGGATTGAATAATAAAATTTAATCTTTAATTGATGATGCCACTAGAACAAGGAATATGAAAAATATTAGATAAAAAGTATTGACGGAAATAGATTTTGTAAAATAATTTAAGCAAATCCGTATCCCAGCTGTGCTTAAAATATCAAACTTATGTTAATAATGAAATAAGAGTATACGGAGTGGAATTTATAAGTTAACAATTATTTTTTGCAAGTTTGTCTATGCAGATTCGCAGTATTCACTAAATATTAGACGCACGTCTGACAAGGGCACTCTCTATTCTAAATTCTCTTGCTGCAGAGTAGATTCTCTAGAAAATTTGTATTTTGACAACTTCCGTCGCAGGTCCACTGGAGGTATCATAATATTATTGAATTTCTCTGAAGTTTGTACTCACAAACTAGAAAATACCCAAAAAATGGACCCAATAAACTGTTTAAAAAAAAGAACATTTTATAAAATTAACACAATTGATCGTAAGAGACAAAAGAGGTTTAAAAATATTTTGATTAAAAGACGAATTTATTGATATCACCTTGAGTATTGTTCTATTCTTTTAGCACTGGTGATGTTAAACATTTCCGGTACATTTTGCTCAGACCTTACATGCAATTAAGATTTGCATACTAAACATATACTTAGACATGTCTCGCTGTTTATAAAATCAATTTGAGTGACGCTTTCTAACAAAAATTCGTTTGAGTTCGTTCAATATTTAAGTTCAGAAATTAATCGCTATTGGATAATAAGCGTTCTGGTATTTTTTTGTATTGAAAACCTAGCAAAACACGTATGACATCATACAGCGTGTACCATATTCAATATTAGATTGATGTGTATTAATGTGTAGCAACAAAAAATAATTTTAAACACCCATGGTTAAAGCACGTATATAAAGTTATATTTATATAGGAACTTGATCTTATCTTGTAACATTGTATAAGAGTTGTGTCAAAATTATATTACATAGATGTTACAATTAAACCACTCTCACAGAGAATATTAAAATATAATAAAGTACTTGGTAATAAAGCCGGGTTAAGATCTGTTTTTTTTTTTTTTTGATCGGCCTGTAACTACCTGACTTGAAGCTATATTTATACAATTCATATATAGATTCTAGTATACAGATTTATTTTTATTCATATTCAGGCTAACGTGAAAGAAGAATAGAGAGTTCAGGCCATCAGCTGTCTCATGGTGATTTATAAAACATGGACTAAACACAGTAGTTAGTTGCCATGGTTACAATTTTAATAAGGCCGTAAAAGTTCACGGACTCTTAGCCTATTTATCAGAAATCGATAGATCATGGATGGAAAATATATGAGTTTTTGCCAGTTTTTATTAGTATGTTAAATACGCGAGTAATATACAAGATGTTTATAAAAAGGCGAAGCGGCCGTGATCAAAGTGTCATTTAGAACTATTGGCTAGCGTGTTAAGTTGTGCTCATAGAAATTAATTTGCATCTATGACAATGATAGATTTGAAATATTTTGTGGTTATCCTTGCGTGCACTTCATACATTAATGCAGGTAATAATATTTTTATAGTCACTGTATATTTTTAATACTTATTAAGGGTTCAATGGTTATAGGTGAATAGATCTGTAATCACTTATCACTTATCACCAGTTGGCTATTTAAGTTTTTCGGTTATTGTGCGCCCTATTGTGCGTTTCCCAGGCCTAAGACGCAACACTTTTGTAGCGATTCATCTCTATACAGCAATCGTGCACCACTGTAACGTCGTAATAAAGAAAGCTAATTCATCATAGGCCTTGATACCATGAAAAAATACTTCAAAGATGCGGCGTCGCACTGAAAGTATTTAGAGATTTCATTTCGATGCGGTCTGTGAATATTTTTTTATGCAACCCTCCATCGTTGTATCACTTGTGACAAAATAAAAATAAAAAAGCTTTCTTTGATGCCTTTCGCTGACCACTATATTACTAGGTACTGATACACATTTCAATGAAATTTGCTGAATGTTTACATAAATATTTTTTGTATTATATGTGTATACAATGATGACAAATATATCTAAGGTAAATTTATAACTTTATTATACCAAGTTGAACTTATACAAGATGAGTGGCAATGGCCTTGCCCGAGGCCGTGAAGATCTATTAATAACAAATAAGATTACGTAAAAAATTATGTTATTATGTTTTCTGTTATTGATTTTTTATTCTAAATAATGTATATAAAATATAACTATATTTATATAGTTATAAATGTGTAGGAAAAGTTTTCATTATTTTACTAGCATATTCATATCCTCGACGAATTTTAAAATATCGAATTAGAAAAGAAATTGATTAATGTTGAGGATTATATAAATCTTAAATCAGTATTGTTAACATTAATCAGGAATGTGCTTATGTATTTGGAAATAAATGTCAAAACTTAAAATTAAGCAGTAACGAAAAAAAAGTTTCTTTTAAAATACTTCCTTAATTTGTTTTACAAGTGCTCACTGTTTATCATTCAAATGCCCTAAAGTAAAAAAATACGCCAATTGCAATTAGAAGACAAATATATATAATCGTAAAATTTTTCGCATTTTCTATCTTGTTGGCAACAAACTAAACTTGAAGCTTTCAAGCTAAAACAATATAACTGAGAATTGAATCCAAAAGCCCTTTATTTACTTATTCAAGATAAAAAAGCAAAATGATACACGATTAATTCTGTATACCGTTATAATTAGCATAATCTCAAGAAACGATGTTAATTCCAGTTCCATTGGTGACAAAGTGTAAGGCCGGAGACTCAAAATGTAGCAAGGAATCGGCGCAGGCGGCGATCGCAACCTTCGCAGCTGGTATTCCCGAGTTCAACATGAAGGCTTTAGACCCAGTGTTGATCAAGCACACCGACTCGAGTTCACCTAATCTCAAGTTAATTGTAACTGACTACACTGTCACAGGACTGAAGGACTGCATTGTTAAGAAAGCGAAGTAAGTTTCATTTTCGGAATGCCGAACTGCGGTTCCATTCCGTATCCTTACCATTTGTTTGATAATACATTTAAAGCGGGTTGGTGGTCACCAATTCAGTGAATTAAACCCACTTTAGTTATTTATAATATAATACAAAATATTTACAATCATGCACAAATTTACAATTGAAATAAAATACTATTAAACACTTTTAAAACATAAAATTATGTTCATGAAAAATTAACCTATTACAATTATTTTTCTCTGACTCATCTGACAGACGCTGGCGATTGTCCTTTTTTATTTACATGCCAGTACTTACAAAGAGGTTTTATTTACACATTATTAACAAAGGGCGATGGGCCGCTACACATTTATTAGATCTTTTTGAGGTGTGATGATATTTATTTTTAAAAAGGATCCATGTTTAATACTTACAATAACACAAGCAAAATATAATGAAAAACACTTTATTACTAACACTGTGTCTACGGTGACCACGCACACTGTAAAGTACGCGAAACGTCGGGAAAATTTAAAATAATGTAAAATAAATTTAAATTTTGTAAAAATACATAGCTTAATCAGTTAATAAAGTGTTTTTCTTTAAATGAGTAATAGTTATGACAATAAAAAACAATATTAAGCAAAATATAGATTATATTTTTTGCGATCGAGTGTAAAACGTGCAATAATATAAGTCTTATTATATATAAATTTAATAATTATTATTTATTTAATAAAGAACATGTTGCTAGTTTTACAAAAGCTAGGCTTCACATTTGGAAATTTCCTATAGTAGCTATATTATAACCTAGAATAATCTTAGGAGACTATGAGACCACTAAAGATTATAATTAAGTTTACAATGATTCTCCGTCTCTGATTTGAGGATCCGACTGAACTCCAGTAGTATACTTCTCTCGGTAGTTTCAAAGCTGAAAATGATAGGTCATAGACGAAGGGCACCATAGAAAAGGAGGTGGCGACATCCACCGATAATTCGTTTGTACGCACATTCAAATTATATTGTATAATATTTTAAAAGTACAATAACAAAATGATCCTTGGACTATGTCAAGGTGATATATGAATCATAACATCAACTTGTATAAAAAAAGATCAAAACAGAGACATTTTCATGTCTTACGTCAATTTAAACGTATATTCACTGCCTTTTTATTTTGTGCTCCTTCATAAGGGTCTACTATCTTTTTATAAAAACAAGTTTTTCTTTTGCTCAAGCTTTATTGCAATACAATTCTTTATATACTTAAATGTCTGTTGATGAAGTCTAGTTTTTAATCGGGAAGATATTATTAACAAGGCCTATGACAGTAAAAAATTTTTAAACATGTTTTTATATGTGCAGTTCAGTCAATGTATGACATAATGTAGGTCAGATAATAACAAGTTCCTACGAATTAATCCTATTAAGTATTTATTCTAAACACGGAAACTGGTCAATGTTTAATTTGCAGTTGACCTCAGAATATGATGTAAAGCATTGACGCTAGTTTAATTAAACATTTGCCTGAATTCATTATGTTTATTTATATTGATAACTGTCTAAATAAATTTCAAATTAATATATAAAAAAAATTTTTTTTAGAGATTAACGCTACGCTGGCTTTAGTATGTGTATGTCAATCTTAAGATTCAGTCTTGGAGTCGTGAAAACCAATCGTGTTTTTTTGGTGTATAACCACGATATGAAACCATTATAAGCATTAGTCCCAGAATTTGTTATGTATCATCAGGTTTCGAACCGTCAAATACAATAACTTAAAAATTAAAAACAGAGAACTTTACTATAGAAACTGCCTTGAACGAGATTGCGAGGTTATATATGTGTTATATTTATATCCAAGAAATATTGTTTATTAATTAGTAGGTTTTTATTGATAGGGTTGTGAAACTGTTGGGGTTTGAATTATGGATAAAATTAAAAAAGAGTGTAATTGAACCATTCAAAAGTTATCGTTATAATTATTAGAACTCAATTTACGTAATGTTTACTATATGGTCATTTGTTAATCGGTTTCAGATTCGACAAGCCAAACTCAAAGATATTATTGAAACTGCAATGTTCCCCTAAACTCGAAGGAAGCTATGATATGAATGGTCAATTATTAATTTTGCGTATGGAAGGAAAAGGACCTCTACACGTCCAATTAAGTAAGGATATCAACATTTTTAGGAAAAACATGCGTGTGTTCTTTGAGCCCATAAATATTTATTTTATTCTATTTTCTAATGATTTATATATGCAGTTGAGAAACAGCCTATGGGTTTAACCCTTGGGTACGGCACCCTAAAAATGGACCTTATCTTTCCACTTTCAATTCAAATATTTCGTGTCTGACAAATCATGTTTGTTAATACTAAATTAAAACTCTTCAGGAAAGGCAGAATTCAGCGTGGAACTGCATGTTGAGGAATTTGAGAAGGACGGAGCGAAATACTGGAACATCAAGGATTTCAGACACAGTTTTGAACTGAAGGACAAAGCGGATGTTGTGTTCGAAAATCTATTTAATGGAAATGAGGTGCTCGGTGAGTAATTAAAAAAGTTTCGTCGCAAAAGCGGGAGCCTATAAATTTGTGACTAGGTTCAGGTAGAAGTTCTTTTTTAAATTAGAACATAGCATTTGAAGATGTCTCTTAAATGGTGACCACTATACTCAACGCAGAATTGCTGAAATACAGAACATATCGCATGAAATGTTGCAGCAAGTTATACAGAATGCCAGAATGGGTCTCAAATTTGCTTATATTTAAGAAAAACGTACCGTAAGACGGGCCTTATAATCATTTAAACAAGTAAAGTTAAAGTTTCTTTCGGTAAAACTGCAGAAAACTCAGTGTTTTGCAAAGGGCATTCACATACAAATAGATAGATAAAGATCAAAATAAAACATGTACTTTGAATTCATATCGTTTTTATATTTGCTTTTAGCTTACGTATGCATTTGAAATGCCACGGGATTTGTATTACAAATTATACTTTCAAGAAAAATATCCTTAGTAGACTATTTATACTGCTTTTCTTAATCATTATATTATAAAAGAGAAATTATCTTTGTTTCCAGGACAAGCGGCAAAGGAAGTTATAAAGGAGAGCGGTAATGAAATTATCCAAGAAGTCGGAAACCCAGTTATTTCTGATATTATTAAGCTTATAAATGAAAACATAAACGCATTCTTCCACCACGTTCCTATAAATGAATTAGTAAATGATAATTAATTATTATGTAATCGAAGAAACTTACCTTAAATTATTTAATAAATTTTATATTGAAAACATACCTTTCTCATTACAAAGATTAACCAAGATTAATTAATATAATAAGGAAATGTAATATTTAAGAAAATATATTGCAGTTTGATAAAAGGTGTCTTTCCGAATATAATATTATCTTTATATTATTTTCTTTTTTGCTAAGACTTTAACTAATATGTAGGTATACATTATAAAAATATTACAATACTTACTGCTGATATAAAACAAATATATTTTCATTTGTAACAGAATGTATGGTACAGTTTATAATAAATTTAATTAATGAGAGTAAAATCGCATATTTAATTATAACAAGTAAGTTTATATTAAAAAAATCTGAGTGCTTTTGTCATTACATAAAAATTCGAAGAGACGGGCAAGTTACGTTAAAGTGTTTGTGTGAGTAATTATACACAAGTCATGTTATAGACAGGATTATCAATAAATGTAGTTGATATTTAAAACTACGAGTTGATACGAAAACAATCTGAACCGATCAAAAAGGGCAAACGGGCACTTACGCCAGGCCTGACTTACCACCCCAGCCTGTTTCTACACGGTCCACCAAGTGGGATGCAAAACACCTAACTATTCTTGATAAAAAAGCGAAACCCATGTTCTTAGTAAATATTTATAATTATAACTATGGAATATATCTATCTATATTCCATAATTATTATTTATCTTTATCAGATAACCTTTGGAATATAAATGTTAATATTAAAAAGACTGTAATCTGCATTTTATGTACATATATAAATTCGACAGCAGTTTTAATTCTGGATTTAACCTTGAAATTAACAAGCATTTGTTTTTATTTTACACGCACAGAAAACTGTGAGCAGCGGCTCGTGACAATTAAATGTAAATCTGACTTTTAAGAATAAAATACCTAATTAAATATATAACTATAGCATACTTTAGATCTCTATGTTTAAGAAAATTTTGAAGTATGAATTGAGTTTGAGTAATATCGAGGACAATAATTTATTTTTAAAACTTTAACTTTAGCGTCCTTAAAAATAAAATTATGGGTTAAGGCGATAAAAACTTCGCGTGGAAAGTTTAGACTTAAAACTTTTTTTTAACAATTTAAAAAGCCTTTGTATGGTATCAGCTGATTCTTGGACGGTCATCCCTAACAGTTTTATTGCAATAGCTCATCCAACAAACAACAAATACCTCTCTAATTCAAGGAGATAGTCCGATGATTTCTAACACGTTGTAAATATAGAATATTCAATAAAATATTATAAAATAAAATATAAATTAAGGTGTGGTAAGGTTTTTCTGGACTTATGTCTTCAATGTCTTCGGTATGAGAGCATAATATCAGTAACATTGAATTTAAAGAAACCCTGAAATGCCCAAAACTTATCATCCGTATGTTGAAGTTAAATTAGTGAAGTGAAATTAAATAAGCTGCCGAAATTAGAAAATTCGTGAAACAATGAAAATTTTTTGCCAAGACTAATGGAGGTAACATATATGACACTTTTGCATGTCATATTAGTTAGCTATGTATGAACTGACTAACTACAACACCTGTATGTAGGCAATCATCGCAAATAAATAGTAATAATTATTATATTACATACTGCGACCAATACCAATATATTATTTTTATATTCAAACTTACGAAAACACTGTTTCTTCGACTGGAATAACGTAGACCCAATTTGCTACTAAACTCCAGTTTTATCTAATTAATTAAAAACTGATTTACTTTATTTGAAATTCAAATTACCTTTTAATTATTAAAATTAAGAGTACCGTGTGTTAATTTTTTATTGGATATATCTAAGCATTTTTTGATACCAGGTAGGTATAATTAAAGAATATTAAAATATCTTGTTTCACAATAAAAAAAGTTGCTAAAACAATGTTATGACGTCTTCATACGAATTATATTTTTAATTTAATATATGAATGAGTGAAGGATATCACTTCCTTACCATGCCTTGACTTTCTTTATTAAATAATTATTTCCTGACGCGGACAAAACGCATTGTGACGTATGATGTTAAAACATCAGGAAGTGGGATGCTTTCGTAATTGTTTTTAAGAAACTTAACGAGCTTTTTGTAATCTGTGGTTTCCTTGTTAATGTATTGCAATTTTAAGGGTGTCGTAGCCAAAGGGTAAAAACGGGGTCCCTGAGTATGTCTGACGGTCTGACGTTAGTTAGTTGATTTTTCACAGAATAACTTCATGCAACAAACGCGACTGGGATAAGGAATATTAATTATATAAAAAAATGTTACATTTCTTTTGTTGATGCTATAGTTGAGTTACTATTTTTATACTGCCTGTATTGATGAATGAAGCGAGTATCGGGATAAATATTACCTATTATACCCTAAAATTAGGTACGACTAAATTCTTTAAAAGTTAAATAACATGAGTCCATCTTTTGAGGGTGAATCACTAGAACAATTTTTATATACATACATACTACTTGCATAGAATTCTCTTAAGTGCAAGTTTTTGATAAATTAATACTATACATGTACTATATGTCAAGTATTTAACTAGAAATAAAATTGTTTTAACCATAAGCGATAAAATAATGACCAAGTACAACGTGCGCGTTCACTATGTGTACTGGCTTGTTACTTATTGCAGGTAAAACCGCATGAAAAGGTTGTATTTTAAAGTTGAAAATTTTTTTCTTTGTTTGTATGTGCTAATCTCAGGAGCTACTGGTTTCGCGCAGAATAATTATTTTTGTATAACATTGTCTCTTTATCGAGGAAGGGTATATAGGAATCTGGCGAAAAACTAGTAATATAAAAAAATCCATGATATAATAAGTTTTTAATTCTGCCACTCCGCTCGTCTGTCTTGCCTTTATATCTTATCTCCAAAGGTCCTATATTTAAATGTGATTTTCGTTAAAACAGGGCAGACTTGAATTGATCACTGTACATTAAACTTGTTTTAACATTTAAAATGTATTCGCTTGTAATTCTTAAATTTTTATTATTTGTGTCTTTAGTTTCTTCTAATCCAGGTAAATAAAATTATATTTATTGCACATTATTCACTTTATTAGATTTTTTTCATTGAACAAAACAGTTTTATTTTCTTGTATTTTTTATTTTATTTAAAAATATTGTTTTATTATTACTAAGCTGATTTATTTTATAATATTAGAATTATTTAAAATCTGAAATACAGTTTATTAAATAATCATAATATAAACCAAATTAAATAATTAATTAATATAATTTAAATTCAAAATCCTTCAATATATACGTATAATTATGAACTTCATATATCTTTTTTAATATTTTGAAAAGTCTGGATTTAAATTTCTTCGTTAGTATACAGTTTTGTTTTATGACCATTAATTATTCAAACGTGGAGACTCGCCGTCATAAATAATTTCCGATTAATTTTTCAGTTCCATCAGAATTGACGAAATGCCTATCAAGTGACTCCAAATGTTTGAAATCAGTAACGCAAGCTATGATACCAAAGTTCGTCTTAGGCCTGCCAATGTTCAACATCAAGTCTCTTGACCCAATGGAAATTGAAAAAGTTGATGCTAGCACCCCTAATCTCAAACTTCTTCTAAGTAATATGAAAGTTACTGGACTTAAGGGCTGCATTGCCAAGAAAGTTGAGTGAGTATTTAAAATAAATTGTAAAAAAATGCTCATTGTACTCGTAACTTATAGTTGTCATGCCGGATGGTATATGGCAGGATAAATACTACCCATTACAGGGCTACTGTTTGTATAAAATAATTTCTTAATACTAAGGTCATAAAACAAGTTTAAAGATTTTGTTACCGACAATTTCCATATAAGTCTGAGTGAAGTTAGTTCTAGAACTTTTGCTGTAAGCAAACAATTTGATCGATGTCTTAATGTAAAACCGGGTTTTAGGTTGAAAGGATATTTGCAGCTCATGTGACGTGCTAAGTGTATAAGTGTTTAAATATTAAACATTTACTAAACTAATGGAGATATTCAAAGAAAATTATAATTATTATTGATATTAAAAAAAGTGAGAATTATCCGTGTTGATTTTATATAGCCAGCCAGAATTTAGACAGTTATATATGTTTTCTAATAATAGCGGAGATCCTCGAGGTACCTGTGAGCTAAAATCAATAATAAATTTTAACAAATCAGAATATACGTATAAACGATAATCGTTGCAATTTTTATAGGCACTTGGAAAATACAACTTGGTCATATTTTTAATTTAATATTATTTATAACGAGCACTAATAATTGTATTGCGTAATTACAATTTCTGTACAAAAATAATGTTAATATAGTTTATTATTAATCAAATATAGTATTGTTATATTCCGGTACGGTCAGAAGTTAATATAATGGATGTGTCATATATAATATATAAGTAAATAATATATATTTATAAGTTGTTTTGCTCCCATAATACAAACTAAAAGATGTTATATATGTATAAATACAATATATATATATATAGTTATTTACAGTTGTGATTTCACATTCTTTACAGACGGGATATTGTGAAAAAAATCATCTCCGTTACGCTGCTGTGTGATATCGATGCTGAAGGGAACTATGACATGAAGGGACGTTTATTAGTGCTACCCCTCGAAGGAAATGACAAGTTCCAAGTAAAATTAAGTAAGTTTTTTTACAGTACGAAAAATCGTTGATTAAAGTATACATAATATACGTGATAATGTTGTTAAGTATGCTCAATTCAAATTGGCTATTGAATGAATATCGGAATATTCATATCATATAGGTAGGTGATTTAGTTAAATAAGACTCGTAGTTTCTTATGAATAGATGGGCTCGTTCCCACTTGAATTATAAAAAATGTACCCTGTGCTTTCATCTGCATTAACTAAAGTTCCCATTCATATCGAAACGTGCAAAAAAACCAAGAACCAAACAAAGATATAAGATATAAATAAACATTCCAGCTTAATAATTTGCTTTCAATATTGGCGTAGTTTTAAGAAAAGCCAAAGACATGAATGAACAATATTTAATTCAAATGTTTTTTAGACAAAGCGATCTTCAAAGTAGAAGGAAAAATGAACGAGATTACCAAAGACGGAAAGACATACTGGGACATTAAATCCTGGGACCACGCGTACAAGCTGCAAGAAAAGTCGAGCGTCCACTTTGATAATCTTTTCAATGGAAATAAGGACTTAGGTAAATTTATAGTTTTTCATTCATTCAGTTCGATCAATTTGAAGCGTGTGAAGTACAAATTACATAATAAATCAATTATCAAGTAAACAACGTAAATCATTATTGTACATGTATATTTTGTAAACCCTGAGGTCGTGCTATTGAAAACCGGCTCTGTGTTAACTATAGTTAACACAGAGCCGGTTTTCAAAAAGAGATATATCTCTCAACAAAAATAAGTATAATAATGGCTTTATTAGCTTTAATACACAATGGTTAGCCTCGAGGTGAACTATTTAAAGCTTCTTGTGTTAAACTAGTCTTTTTTTTAATACATATTATAACAACCACACCACGAAATTGCTAAACACAAAATATATGACAGTATACAGTAACGAGATTCAAACCTGCTCTGTTCGGCAGTCCAGCATAGTGATAATTGAGCAAACTGGGACGTGTGAATCTTATTATGTAGTTATATATTTGTGTTGTATATGTCAAGATACACATATCATATTAAGAATGTTAAATTTGTGTATTTCAGCGAAAGCTGCTCAAGAAGTCATTGAAGGCAATGGTAATGAAATCATTGACGAAGTGGGTCCTCCAGTAGTCAAGGCTATTGTCGGCCAAATTGTGGATGCTGTCCAAGAATTTTTCCACGCGATTCCAGCAGAAGATCTAGCATTAGACTAAATTACTAATTTAAGATTTAAATTTCGAAATATACTTTAAAAGTATTTGCCTATTTTTAATTAAAACTATCCTTAAAATACAATTTCATTGAACACCTTCATATACTTTGCATTGTTTATGATAAAATTAAAAATTGTATAATGACATGACACGATAATTGCAAGTTTATTGTTGTACATTTATAAGTTTATTTATAAATGAATAATACATTAATTATTATGAATTTTAAACTATTTTAGTTGCTTTCATAATAATTTAATGACGTTTCTTTTGTCCGGCTCCGGAAGTGCAGTAGCTGACAATAATTCAGTTTAATCAGTGTCAATTAAAATTATTTATTTCAAACTTGCTATTCCTTGTAGTTTCTTTCACCCGCATTAATGAATATACTCATATTCTTGTGTATCTGTAAACGTTTACGTACTTTATGTTATGCGAAATGTAGAAAATTGTATTAATGTAATTAAATAGCCACTCTAATATGATCTAATATGATGAATCTGCGTGTTGCTACTCATTGGTGGTATTTGGAATATACCCGCGAATAATCCATCGCCAGCCTAGAATCCATGTACCTAAACAAATTATTTGAAAGTCAAAACCCGATAAAATTAAAATTCATAGCAAATATGTAAACTCTACAAAATTATCGTATAGAATAGTCTTAAAAGCTCAGTGTAACATCATCAGAGCAATTAAAAAACATAAAAGTCCTCCTGATTTATGACATACATTCTATTCTCACATTTGATAACTCGTATAAAACATTTCTACAGTAAATTACGTTAAACATGAAACTGTCAACGTTGTCTAAATGCTGGCATCATGTAGAACCATAAAAGAACAATTATTTCAGTCCTTCACAGAGGGGCTCATAAAGCCGTCAACATGTGATATCTCTAACAGATGGAAGATTTTGTGACAAATCTGGAACTAGATATATCAATCATAAAAATATGTATATATAATTATTAGGTAAGTAATAAATCGTTTAGAATAGAGATTTTTTTTTACCAATTGCTAACCATTTCTTCAACTTCTCGGGCGGTTAAATTAAATAATAATTAGTATGGCATTATGAGGTCTGGAGATTATTTATTTTAATTTTTAGTTTTACATTAACGATCGTCAAGGTAAGATTTTAAATTTCCACTCAGAAGTGGATGGTTTGAAATACAGTATTTCATACCATTAAATATTGTTTGTCGCGTTTTTTTGAGCGCACTAAAAATTTCCAGAATTAGTAAGAAAAACAACTTCTTAGAGGTTGATGAACTTTTATTACATCTTATTTATAATTTTAAACCAATTTTCTTCTTCTTTAATTAAATTTAAGAGTCACAAAATATTCAATTTTGGTTCGGTGACCTCGACTCATAAGTTCTACGTTTTTCACCTTTAAAAATTCCTTTGTCTTTCGCTATGTGGGAAATAGCATTGTGGTGTTATAAGATGATATTTTATGTTGATGTTATTTGATGTTTACGGTTATTTCTACGGAGTTTGTCAATAATTTCCGAGTTACAAATGGTCGTGTATCAGTCACCATTCACGGTGCGACGATGCTCTAAAGCAACATGTTTAGTTTTATTAAAAGAAGAAGAAATCATCCGTTTAGATGTCCCTTTCACGCGCTCTGGTTGATCTCCGCTCATATTTAATTTTTGCTGCTTTGTATTGGGACCGTAGCAATGAATTATTTTTTCGTCACCTTCGTTGAACCTGTAAGCGTAACACATCACACAACCAACGCTTGGTCCAACTTCATTTTTGTGTTCTTCTCTTTTCGTTCTCTTCTTTTATTAATATTATATATTGACTAGGTGTCATATCCTGCTTTTGTAAAGTTGTGTAGATCACACCAGCACACTTTCATAAAATGTAGTCTTACTTGGTTATTCTAAATAAACATGCGAGTATATTGTACATATTTTAGAACACTCGGAAAAAAAACAATGACATCACGACTCGACCTCTATGAGAATCGTGAATCTTTTGTTTATTTTGACAAATAGATTACTGATGTAATCTATTCGGTAATAAGCCCGATGATTCGACACAAACGGAGCCATCCTATCGAGATCTATCTTCACATATTTTAAATTCTAAACTGCTTGTAAGCGATCCGAAAAATTTAAATTGAATCTTGTGAAAAAACTCCTACTTTATGTTGTTTTTTTTTAAGTCTTATGAATAATTTTTATTGCAGATAATTAAGTGATAACAACTTATCATTTGAAAATGGGTTCTTATGTCTGAAAAGGAACATTATTATTGTTGTTATACAAATTCAACTCATTTATTATTAATCTTTTGTGTATTTTTTTTAAATCAATGTAAATAAATCAGTAATTGGCTGGATACCAACGGCAGCAATTTAGTATACGTACAGGGCATATCAGAGGGCAGCACCCTAGTTAGCTAACTGGCAATCAATAACAAACCCATTTATCTATCAGAGAACTTGACAGGACTTAACACTAGCCAAGAACACGCGCGCTTAACATGTAATGGACCTGTATATTAACTGATAAACAAAAAACTTTAATTAAATATCATTTTATATCTTATAATGATATTAATGCTAATAAAGCAAGAAAAGAATATTTTAATTCGCTCATATAATCCAAAACGACCTCATTAAGTTAATATTCAAATATAATATAATTACATGAGTTTACATAAACTCAATGCAAACTACAAACATTAGCCTCGATTAAATAAGCAACCTGAATTTTGTTTTTCAATTAATACCGTCCCCAAGTAAACAAATACTCGTAGTCATTGCAACAACTGCTTGGTCTTAGATTTTAGTCTCTGTTTTTTTCCTGTCGTGCCTTTGTTTTGTATGGTCTGAATACCGGCATCCTCACGATGTTCTTCTTCACCGTACAAAGAAGTGTAAATTTGCGCACATATAAAAACCCTAAAGGCATGATTCGAACGCTCAAGTTCGGGGTTGACAATGGCACGATGAATCCACTAGGCCACCGCTATTCATTCTCTAAATCATAGTATCTCGCTAAAAAGTTTAAATGACCGAATTACGCAAAGCAAAAACACTCGGTATAAATTATTTACGATTTCGACGCGGGGAATTTTAATGGGAACCCCAAAAACGTATCGTGGAATGTCAGGGATTCCTAATGGTCTGGGTTTAAGCTCGATTTGTAAATCGAAGGTTCTGATGGGCGAGTAAAGAAGGGAAGACACGTGCCGTGACCATTCACATGCAATTTGGGATTTGGTCTAGCGATATTGTCTGAGAAATAGTTGAGGGTGACGCTTGAATAAATTTATGTGGTTTGCCCATGTAAAAGTAATGTCGTAAGATATTTTTTCTAAGCAAACTTTTTGTTTTAGAACTTGAAGGGTTACGGAATTCGTAACCCGTTTCCTCGTAAGTCGTTTTTTAATTGTTATAAAAAGAAGCCTGTAAATTTTTCTTCTATTGAACAGGTTAATTGTTTGAAATTGATACCAAGGAAATATTATACCTAGATGTTGAGACTTTAAGGTTGGAATATAAAAATTATTATTATTAAATAACTAATCAAGAGATAATATAAAATAATACAAATAAGATGGCGACATCTATAATATGAATAAATTCAACATTGCTTGTGAAGAGGCAAACAAATCCTATGACGACAATAACATGATAATTATAGCATCATACATTTGACAACTACCTTGTATTCAGGAAAAACTGTTCAATAATATTTGTTATGCATTTTAAGTTGCTAAATACATAAGTTGTTTTATTTAATTCTAACGTGAGGTGTTTGCATGACAAGCACTTAAGACTTCCACTTGATCGTCGTGACTGGACGGATTATAATTTCTATGTTATTTTAAAATAAATAAATGTATATATTAATAGTTATTATCTAACTTAATCTACTTCGCCGTAAAATAATATTTTTTCACAGCAAATTATACGTTGTCACCGTTTGAGCGTGGCGTGCAGCTTATGAAAATGAAACAATAAATTGTTTGAAATTATAATAATGCATGCGGGTAATGCGACTTACAAATAAGTAAGAAAACAATTCAAACCACGTAATTTGCTTAATAATTAATTGTGGAAAAGCTCACCATGTCTGGAAACACTATTTGTATGATTTGGTCGCATGCAACCACGATGTGCTTTGAAATAAAATAAACAAAATTGACGAAATAGTTTCCCCAGTGTTCACTATGACACCACTACTAGGACTACTGAACAGAGGGTCCTGAGAAGTATAAGAGTAAGTATATGTCTTTAAATAAGTATATGTTTATCAGCTGTGTGGGGCATACACATGCTATTAAAAGGTATGATCTAACTACCTAACTTGTGTGAGTTAAATATGAAAAATCACAGGTTAAAGAACCTTATTTAAGTATCACCTGCAGTTAAACGTTGGTGGCACTTCAAGTACACTCAAGGATACCAGACGATATCACTAAATCATTGACCTCCAATTAAAATATCATCGAATCTCTGCGATCTTTAGACTATATCTATATATGTGGATGTCCTGAAGGTGTACTTGATGCATTCCATATATTTCTTTGTAACTAAAATTACACTCAATGTGTGTAAGTAAAATGTAATCTATAGTATAGAAAATAAATTTTAGATAAAAATCAGAAGGGCTCACAATTCAAGACTCCTTTGCGACTATAATATTCGATATCTTTTTAATTAAATCCCATTATTGAAAGAGTGCGCTGAATATAATTAAAATGCGCCTTACATTTTACATTGCTATTCGCAGTATTTTGGCAAAACATGCAATTGTTACAAGCCGGAAAGACTTTTCCGTGTTTCCATAATGAATGTACAACACCTGGCGTGTTTTAATCATTTTCAACAGTAAGAATATATTTTATCAAATGCCGCAGAGTACCGGGATTCTCTTAATTATTTAACCAACATATCAGATTGCTGCGGGGAAAGTAACTTTACGCACTTTTAGGTATTATTAACTTTTGTTTAAAGATTGACGTATCATCGAAGCTTCAAGTATAATATCGAGGTTCTGGGTTTGACGGAGTCATAGTATTCGTTTATTAAGAAGCAAGTAATGAACACAAAGACATACATAATTGTTTTTAAAATATAAAACGTAAATATACAGAACAATTCTCTGTCTCCCTTAGGTCTCTTAGCACGGGTTGCATGGAAGAACTTTAGCTAATGATGTGTCTAAGTCTCAGCTAGAGACTCAAACGATAAATGCTTCTTATAATCTAATAAATGCCTGATTGCCTCAGGCTGTACGCTTACTAACTACGAAAAATCCTTTAAGAACATTGTGTTTGATAGTCATGCCAACATCAAATAAGCGATAACTATTACTACTCCATTTATATCGTGACATTGGGGGTGAAACCACCGTATAAATATTTGGTATTGCAAATCCTGATAAGCAAGTGGAAGACGGGTCGCGTGTTTTTCAAGGATGACTCACGAAACTACGCTTCTAACATTCGAATTATTTTTAACCTTTATGGGGTGCGTAACCAAAATGTAGGGTTTTACTGGGAACAATTATTGAGAAAAATACATTCAAATAATTAATCATACAAGAACTAACCAGTCTCAGCGATTATTATAACAATACATTGTTCACACTACTAAGTAAACGCCTAACAAAAATTCTCGTAATCTAATAAATATCTAAACAGAATGAAACAAATGAAATTGATATATTTTCATAAATAAATCAAATGTTTACATCTAATTACAACGTAAGCTCATAGCGTTTGTCCTATTTATCATGTAATAACTTATTTATAAGCTTCATGTAATTGGTGAATGTTTTCTCCTTGAGCGTCTATAATATAAATTGTATGAGGCGTATTTTGAATATCCAGCCCTTTCACTAATGACATTATAATAAATAATTTACAATATTTAACGGACGCACCTATTCCCTAACTGATTCTTCCTCTAGATATATGTAAGCCCTTTTTTAATCAAGCAGGAACTGCTAATTGAATGATGACTCAGAAGGGACTGCATACGAAAATATAAATTGACTCAAATATTCTGAATATAACATTGTAAAATATATGTTTGTAGAAGTACATATGCCTAGTAAAAATGTATAATAATCTTTCTACATAAAAACATATATAGCACCTCCATAAGTTCTTATTTAATAAAACGTCAAAAATAAGAAATAATATAAATAAACAAAAATTAAAGTCGTAGAACACTTTATCTGCTTAAATTGAGTTTACACTTCGGATTAACACGTGAGAGTTGAATGGTGTATTGAAAATTAGCTTCACCCCCCCCCTTCTTTTCTCAATTAACAAACTAGAATTGAGAGGAGCCTTTATGAAATCTCTAATGGTGTAAGTGAACGAGCCACAGACTCCCGCAGCCCTAAACGGAAACCATTAATCAAGAAATACGGAACACAACGCGGCAAGGTATGAGGAATGTCATAAAGGCTCTAATTTGCCAAGAGAAATCATCTTCAAATACTCATGCAACAAAATTTCATGGCACAAATATAAAGAAATACTGTAATGTTCTTATTGTTTTGTCCGTTATTTTACATTCCCACCCTCAACTTCAAAACATGCCACTTTAAAAGACCTCAGTCTAGGTTTTGTTAATATCGAACACGAGCTACAAATGAACGGTCACAAAGTGTCGTGTGGCATGCAAGCCTTGACGTAAGTGATTGCCGCAAAACTTGCAAACTACCATATATTGCATGCAATGTGACGTTGCAGAACAACCGAATCAAAACTGAAATCATTTGTTTTTCAGTATGGCATGTACCGCATGCATTTGTTATGCACCCGAAACGGCCGGATGCGGTCAGGTGACATTTGAGGTTATTGATCTTTTAAGCTACATCAATATAATAAAGGTGTAGCTTGAACGCCCTAATCGTAGGAACAACTGGTGAAAATTATAAATTAATTTTGTATTTGACAGATTTTTTCTAAGTATGTTCGCCCGGTTATAACGTCTCGATAGTTTCAAAAAGCGTGGAGAATAAATGAAAAATGATGAGAAGACATCATACATTTACCCCATTTAGCTAATGCAAAAGAAGATTTTAAGTTTAACTTTAAGAGTATAATCTAAAATTTTAATTTTATACCATATATATTCATATAACTACCTCTTGAATCTTCTATCTATTTGTCTTTTGACGATTGACAAACCGCGTTAAAGATATA